>RJWM01002696.1:93945-124362 GCA_004363535.1 Dasyprocta punctata
AAAAAAAAAAAAAAAGAAAAGCTTATTAAGAGGAAAGAAACAAACAGTGAAGGGAAGTAAGAAAAGTTGTTCAAAATAACAACACTATCCAAGAAAATAACATGATCAAAAAGCAAAATGAAAAAAATCCAGGAACAACTGAAATATAAAGAAAAAAAATTTTTTAAAAATCATGTAAGAAAAAAAGAGGAAAAAGAAAGAGCAGACAGTACAAAATACATTGAGGTGCTAACTTTTCTTTTAATGGTAGAGGCTCAATAAGAACAACAAAATTTAAACATAAAATGAATGGAAGTTGGTAGTTGAGGCTTAGTAGTTTGGTTAAAAAAAATCTACTCAACATATTTTCTTTATAAAGTACGTTTTTGGTGATAATGAAATTCACACCATTAAATCTGATGTGATTCCTTTCCTTGAGAGACAAGATTATTAGGTAGTAAGCCTGAATAGGAAAACAAAAGAGATGGAGAATACAATCAGAGAGAATCCTGGATGTAACATTGGCAGCATAACTTAAGTTTTCATATGGAATACCCCATGCTTAAATTAGTGTCTCATGAAAGGATAGCCAGTTATGGTAGGCCTCAAAATCATACTCTGTTCTACCATGTCACAGGATTTAAGAGTGGGCAATAAAATATTGTTCCTATTAAACTTGATCCAGGACAGTCTAGAGAAAGTAGCTTATTGTCTACTGCAATATCAGAAACATTCAGATGTTTTAAGGCTTTAATGTTCTTTGCATACTCAACATTAGATACCAACAAAGAGGATGCTGACTAGTGAAAGAGTGCAAGTCCCTGGGTTCAAGTCTCAGCACTGCAAACACAATGTGATAGGATACAATATGATAGGATATGACATGATAAGATATAATGTGATACAATATTTTGCTGATAATAAGTAACAATAGAGGAAAAGATTTTGCAGCGAGTATCTTCTGGAATCCATAGTATACTAGCCAAATACTATAAAGAAGATTGTCAAATGAATATAAAATAAGTTTAACAGAGACATTTTTTGAAACAGCTTAAAAGTCAGAAGGTGAGGGCTGGTGGGGGCAAGACTACTGCTTATATAATTGTATCATGCGCAAGGTCAAGGACTCAAATTCTGAAGGTCTCTACATACATCATTGAGAATCATAATATTAGGAATACGAATGCATAAGATATGGTATTAAAAACAGACCTTGCTGTATAAACGTTTACATAGTATGTCACCTTTATCTCTTCATGAAAATAACAGTGTAAAGACCTACAGCATCAGTTTTATAATCCAGTTAAGTTCAGTTTCTTCTGACTTTAATATTCAAAAATCAATTTTTGTTTTCTTTCATAAGTTTCCTATACCAGTGTTTTTACATGATTTGGGAAGTTCAGAGGGAAAAATAGGTGACTTTTAAAATATTCTCTCATGGAGTAAAGACCTGATGTCCAGGGGTACTGGTTTCAAATGCAGCAGAGCCTTGGAAGTGGTATTGTCTTAATACAACCCTTTTAGCACTTCCATTTCATCATTTGATTCTCTCACTCACCTGGGACCCAGTGGACTTTTGCCATCATCAACAAGACAGTTCGATAAACTACCATTTCATTCATGTTATAGTGAAGTTCTGTCATCCATTTGGTGACTTATCTATCCCATGGGTGTCTGATTTTAAAATAAAGTCAGCAAAGGCATAATTATAGTGATTTTATATAAAGTTTACTGTCTAAGTCTGAGTTGCACCCAAGGGTTAGGACGTTGGCTTTGGGGCCAGGTAGACAGCATTCTTCTCCCTCTGCTTGCAGTGTCCATTTAGGTATGCGTCTTTACTAGCTAGTCCTGCTCCTTTTTCTGTAAACAGGATAAGAGTTTACCTAGCCAGGGTATTCTGAGGACTGAGCGAGGCGATTACAGTGCCTCATTCAGTTCAGTTGCCCTACATAAGGTCTGCTCTCAGAAAATGAGCCCGGGTGTGGCTAGAGTTATTATATGTGTTGAGAGGAGTGTGAGTGAGTCTTAAAATGAAATTGCTAACCTGTGTGCTTTCAGTCATGACTTCATGGAGAGGGAAGATGCCAGAAAAATAGAAAGTACGAACCTAGACAAGTGAAACCTGGGTGAAGTGAAAGCAAAAGTAATTCTTTCAGTGAGTTTATTCTTAAATAGGTATTTCCATTGAAAATGGCCCTGTGATAAGAGTTACTGGATGCTAAAGATGGATTCTCTTTCAAAAAGTGTTCATACATGTTTTATATTACTTGAAAGAGAAGTTATCGAAAGAAGCTAGCAAAATTCAGTGAGACTGAGTTTTTATATGTATATAGTAATTTGAATCAACCTGTTACTTCTTCCATGCCTACTCTCCTGAGGACTTTATATATCGTCCTTATTTTTAAAAATCAGTTTTCTAATGTAAGTTCTTTCAAATCCTAGGTTGACATAACATTTTATATTTATGTGCTGGCCACTTAGGTCGTCTGCATGCTTGGTTTAACAACTTACAAGTACAAATTAATTTGTAAAACATTATTTTATGAAATTAAATATTACCTTAGGACTAATTTCTGAGAACTATGCAATAATTAATTTCTTTCAAATAAGGTGTTTTAGGCTGTCATTAGTCATTTCTTCTCTTATATTGGGAGTGGTCTGAGAATTACAGGGGGTTATACCTTTCCTTTCCTGAGCCTCTTGCAAAGTATTGTCTTGTTCAGTATTTGTCTTCTGAAGAGTCATAGGTCTTGCTTTGAGGTAAAGCATCCTTCCTTTGAGTTTCTGGACACAAATTTCTGTCTCGAGGAGACAGAACAATTCAGAATTTAAAGAGCACATCAGACACTGAGCAACAGGTTAAAAAACCTGAAATTAGAATTAATTTTTTAAAATACTGATGAAAGAATGTAGCCAATAATGGAAAACAGAATGAACAACAACAAAAAAATACCTCCGTGAAATTTTCTCAGAAGTTTTCTGCTGTTTCTTTTTGTTTTTTCCTCAAATGAACAATTGTTAAAAGTGTTTACTAGTATTAATTCATTTCTTGCCAGGACTGTGCACTGATAATCATGTAATGACATCCTAGTCTTTGTTGGTTTTTCTTTTTGTGCCCTTTAAGGATTCAACTTTAAAATATCAAGATGTAATCATTACACTATTTGTAAGCACCAGTTGCTTTAAATACCTGTTTTATGTGAGGTAGTACATAAGTCAAATGCAGAATTATTTATCTTAATTTGGAAAGGTGATTAGACTTTTTCATGTAAAGACACAGTTACGCAGAGTGTGGCAGTTGTCTAATTTTGACACCATTATAACGTTAAATATTTATGTTTTAAAAATTAATCATTATGGAAAAAAGGCATACATATCTCTAGTCCCTGTTTAAAACTCAAGCAAAATAGAAGGAGTCGCATAAGAATGAAGCTTTTCTGGAACAATTTTTAGTTCTTTGTGGTATATGATTTCCTTATCTCCTCCTCTTTCGTTATTAGTATATGATTTTTGAAATTGAAATTCAAGTGTTCTTTTGGGTATGAGAATAAAGGAAGGGAGACATCCTCCAGTCCGATTATCTCAGATTCCCAACAGGGTAACTTGACTTTTAATTTAAGCCTCAAAACAGTAATCTGTGAACACCAGCAACCTTTTGAGCACCATCTGGTAGCTTGCTTGGGGAGAAGGCATCCATGGTCTTTCTAATGCTGCTGTGTGATTGCTGGGAAACATCTCAAGAAGATTCTCAAGTTATTCCAGGAGCCCCGTGCATCTCCTGACCATCCCTGCGGTCAGAAGCCACTTTCCAGCTTCCCTTTCCTAGTCCTCTGACCTGTCCATCATGACAGCTCTCACTCTCTTCTGCCTGAGTGTGTTCAGTAGAACAGATGTAGCAACTGAAAGTTGTTTTTGATCCAAGTCCATTTGATTGGGTGAAGCTGCCCAGAAAGTGATAAGAAGAACTGTGAGACACATCTGGGCCGAGTGAGGGAGTGTGCATTGACACATGGGTGACATCGCCATGCAGGGCCCTTCCTGTGCAGGTGCATTTTTATTGTCAGAAAGAACAGACAGACAGGTGAGGATTGACTGCATCAAGCCATTGTCTTAAAGAGAACACAAGTCATAGCTTTTAGCTTTTCTTTTTCCTCTGTTCTTATTTCTCCCCATTCAGAAAAAAAAAAAAAGAAGAGACTAACCTTACTACTGAAGAAGAAAAAAGGACAAATATTCTAATTCTGGATTCATACTATTTGGAAAAACTTGTGCACTATGTATTAAATTTAAGATTCACACACACACAAAAAAAAAAGTAACAAAAGATGTTAAAAAACTGTATCTCCTCCCTGCCTCCCCAAACTGAGGAAGTAGTATTATCAACATGTCACCCTTGGCAAAAATAATACTGAAGAAAATTCAGTGAGTATTAGAAAGGAGAGTCAACAAACTCTTGTTTTGACTCCTTAGCAGTCTCACGTTGGGTTTTTTATTTTCAAAGTTTCTATTTTGAAAACTCAGTATTTTTGAGAACTTAAGATACTACGTGTCAAATCTCAAATTACATGTTTTTGCATATTCATCCCTTCATCAGTAAGACTTAACTATGTGAATTAAATGAAATGCAAAAATGTTAAGTGGCTGTTGTAAACTACAAATTAAAATGGTATGTAATTTTTTGCTAATTATTGAAGTTTAAATTATGATGCTTCATCTTTTCTTTCCCTGAAACCTATTTAATGTCTACTTAGAGAAAACATGATTGAGAATAAATATATCACATCTCTGGGTTCAAAACTGCACATATGTGTTGACCATTTTTCCTTCATTAAAATGAGAAACAGAAGACAGACTTTATTTTTAATTAACTTTAGTATTTTGAATTAACATGTTTAAGAGACTATTCAAAAAGTAGCTATGGTATAAGAGACTGTGTTGTGATCACCTATTTTCTCAATAAGATCTATGGTTCTTTTTTATTGTAAATTTCTTAATGGATAAAACCTTTTTGAGTGCTCATGTGTTGCACAATTGCATGGGGCACTTTACATTGTCTCATTAACTCTCATATAAACTGTGTTCAAGGTCTTGCTATCTCCATTTTTCACATAAGAAATTGAAACCCGAGATTAAATAACCTGTCCATAGTCAAATAGCCAGTAGCTGGAAAAACAAAGAATTAAAATATAGCTAGTAACTTGAAAAACAAGGATTTAAAACAGATTTACCTGAATCTTTGACTCATGTTCATTTCATAGTTCTGTACTGGCAATCTGTTACTGGCCAATGTATGGAGACATGTAATTATCAATGGTGCCATTTACTAAAAGGTGGAATACAACAATTAAAAGCATCAAAATTATCTGTTTCTGTTAAACATATAAAATGAGAATAATATATACTATCAAAGGGTATTACCATCTGTATGTTTACATGTACTTATAAATCTTTTAATTACACTTGTATCGTATAAATATATATATGGCTGCCTTTTATTAAAGAAAATGCAGATTACTTGTTCCATTCTAAAATTTGAATAACATAACCTTTTCTTACATCTTTTCATGCCCTTGCAGAAAGAAATGCTACTAATCTGAATTCTGCTAAGATATTCCTGATCACTTGACTGTTAAAAGAACACCTTACAGGCAGCCTAGTGTAGCTTATTTTAACACAATTTTCTCATTATTCCTGTCTAAATCTAAACCAGATTAGCAAATTATTTCTTAATGTGTCATTTTCAGTTTGCGAGTCATATAATCTCTTTTTCAACCGTTATAGTTAGGAAGCAGCTATAGATGAAATGTAAATGAATAGCTTGGCTATATTACAACAAAAAATTCCATGTACTAAAACAGGCAGCCAGCTTATGGGCTGTAGTTTCTTGATCCATGATTGAAGCAATTCTGTATGCCATTTAGGCTAGCAAATGGATTTAACCTTTGGCATCTCATGAACGCGTTTCTCGACCTACAGAACATAAAGAATAAAAATATCAATGCAAGGTTAATAGCATTTTAATCTTTGTTCCTTAGTTACCTATTCAGTTTTCCTGAGTAAATGATCATAACCTGAATTCTCTCATTTGGAATATTGTATTTTAAACTTCTCCATTTTAGTAAATAGTAAATAATCTCTCTCTCCCTCACCCTCTCCCTCTATTTCTTTCTCTTGTTTCCTTCCTCTCCCCCCACTAACCATAAAAAACATGGCAGCAAATCCACCTGGTCTACCTTTTAATTATATGCACAATCTAGACTTTTCCCACCACCATCATCTTTTGCACCCTGACCTGTGCATTGTGCTCCTTCCTGAATTACTATGGTAGCCTTTCTAACAGCCTTGTATTTATGAGTCCCCAAAGTTTGCTCCAGTCTTGGGGATCCTCATAAAACTGAAGTCAGATCATATCACCCTTCTGCTAAAACCTTTCTAGAGTTTCCTGCAGCACTATCGTTTAAAGCCAAGGACTTTGTAATGACCTCGAAAGCCTTTCATTTTTCCTGCGATCTTTTCTCACTCTTGTCTCTTAGCTGTCGTGTCTAAGTCAAGTTAAAGATAAACAATGCCAATTCTAATAAAGTGGTGAGGACACATTTTAATCAGTAATGGCTGTTACCATAGGGAAAAGAATCCAATGTGCACTGAACTCAACTTCAATTAGTGCAGAAATAACTGGGCCTTTTAAAGGGAGAATTAGGAAATGGAGGGAATGGAAACAAAAGTGGGGGTGAATAGAGTAAGGGAAATAAAACATTATAAAAGATTAGTTATGTTTGCTAGCCCACAGTTATCAAAGTTCTGATCTGTTTTACCTCGGAGAGTAAGAAACAGAAACCTTATTTTTTCAGATGTTGGTTTGAAGAAGGCTGAGGAACCTGGCTACAGATGGGTCAAAGAAAGTGCCTTTGTGGTGGAAATGCCTGTTGTATCAGTGCTCTGGGAGGCTAAGGCAGAAAGGTTACAAAGTTGGACTCCCAACCTGGGCAGTTTAGTGACTTATCAAAACTTTATCTCGGAAAAAAAAATATTTTAGAGGGCTAGGGTCTGGGGATGAAGTTCAGTGTGGAGGTCCTAAGTTCAATCTTGGTACAGATTTAAGAAAAAAACCTCTGTTTATAATTTTTGTTTAAATACTAGTAGTTATTAAACCTACAATTTATTTGTTTATTTATTTTTTTTGGTACTGGGGATCAAACTCAAAACCTCGCACCTACCAGGCAGATGCTTATGCCACTGAGCTAAATCCCCGGCTAAACATATAATTTAATAAGAGAACAGTTATATGCCTTAGACACCAAAAGCCGTCATTGTCAAACAAATAAAATAAAAATTCAGATTGAAGTTGGGTAAAATACAATTATGAAGGGATATTTGGCATATCAAATAGATTCTAAAAAGCAGGTTTATAGTATTTGAATATTTCAATCATCAAAATAACTTTATGATTATATGTAGTAACTGTGACTTAATACATCTGTGTGTTGACAAAATTTATATTTTAAGAAGACAGTATGGGTTTTTCGTATAAATGGAACATTTAGTTTAAAAATCAATAGCTGAACCTTAAGAAGCTTTAGCTGACTACACTCCTTAGAGTTTTTATATCCTTGTCCTCCAGTAAAAATTGAATAAAACTAGAAACAGACCATGAAACGTTATGGAAAACCTTTCTGCTGAGAAATCGAAGACCACTCTTCCAAAGAGTCTCTGACACAAGGAGGAAATCAAAAACAGTGAAGTTGTAGATAAGTGTGGAGATTAAAAAATGAAAGCTGTTTAAGAAACAACAGATTGAAAATGATTTAAAACACATATGAAAGAAAAAGGGTTAATATACCAACTATAGAAAGAGCTCCTACAAAATACAATATTAAGAAGATAAGGAACCCCGAAGGAAAAATAAATGGAAAATATTAATGCTAAATGAACAGAATGATAAAAGTCTACCCTATTAGTAATTAGGCATTAAAATTGAGGGGAAATTTTTTTTACCTATTAACTGGACAAAAATTCTAAAGAGGTATGATGGACAGTATCTTACATTGTTAATGAGACAGATGTTTAGTAATGTTTTCCAGAATTAGCTTTTAAAATAAAAATACTTGTTCTTAAAGTTGTTGAAGGTCATTCTGTAGAATATTATGCAGTCATTCAAAGCTGAGCTAGATAGGTATGCAACTTTTACCCTAGGATTATCATTATGTAGCAAGAGAAGCAAACTTCAGAGTGATATGTGTGATGTGTGATCTCATCTTAAAAAAATCACAAAATTCTGATATATGTATGTTTATTTCACTAGATGTTTTTATACAGGCATTGAGGAAGTTAGTAAGAGGCACATCCAGACTGTAAATCCTGGTTCCCTTGGAGAGGTAGCAGTGGAAAAAGAGGACAGTAAAGTTCTTTTTGCATTTATCTAAGTTGTTTTATCACTAAAATCATCATCTGTTATTTTGTAATTGTAAAATATTAATGAAGAAATAATGTCATCAATAAAATAATACAGCTAGATTTAGTGCATTTCTGATATACACCCTTAATGTTTCAGAAATCTCTAGAGGGATTCTTCCATACAGTGGCTCTAATTGATAAATTTTTAATTCCTGTTCCTCTCCTTTGTAGCAGTGCTATTAAGAGAGCTTGATTAATTAAAGAATTTAGGAAATTTAGTACAGGGTTAGAAACAAATAGAGCCAAATTTGTAGGGGGTCATTCTTCTATTATGGTCTGTCTGAAGATATTTGTGGAAGGCAACCATGCGTATCTTTCCACATTAGCAGGAAAAGTGATTCTCTTTGCACTTATTAGCCACCAGAAAAAAATCCTCTTTGTTTCACTTATTTTCAGATTTATGTAGTCTGAATTAATATTTCAATAACCCTATTCAAGAAAAGCACTTGGAACCATTCCACATGAATGTTGCATTCTTTAAGCAAAAGTGCAGAACACACTCTTTCAAGACACCGATTGCCTTTCACAGATAATGTATTGTACTTAATCATGTATAAAGGGACAAATCTGATGTCCACATTAGAGGAAAAGCTCTGTCTTCACATTCAAAAGTCATCCCGCCCAACACACCTCAGAGCATTTTTAAAGAAGAAGGTATATAAAAATAGCGAGTACATTTCTGCTGTACAATGTGCCATACTCCCACCCTCAGTGAATCCAGCATTAATTGAAAAAAATTTGCCATGGCAACATTGATTTACAAAGGGCAAATGATGTTTCTCAGAGATTGGGGTATTTCCTTTTATAGATTTCAGATGCACACAAGTTAACACTTTAGCAACCTCATTTAATAATTTTATATGTAATTTGATTACAGTTAAATGTAATTTGGAAATATTTTAACAAACTCTTAACAAAAATTGGTATGAAATTCAATACAAGCAGAAAAAAATACCAGTAAAATATTTCAACCTTCATTACAAGGCTTTTATGGAAATACAAATAATTTCATGTAGTAAACTACTGAATTATGGTGAAATCATTTACTTCCAACTAAATGATCATTTCTCTATGAAAAGGCACGTTCTGTTTACCTTACTATTCTGCAGTTGATAGTAGTTATAATATTTAGCAGCCCCACTTTGGACATGTTAAAATATTAATTTTATCTTCTTAATGTATTTTTCATAAATGCTATGACAGTATTTACAGGTATTTTATTGTTACAGTACCATCTATGTCAGACTAGGAAGACAGAAGTGGTAGATAGATACAAGCCCACAAATTGGCAACCTGAGTAAATGCAGGTGTTAAAGAGGTGACTGTCATGGGATTAGACAAGTTTAGGAGTTAACAAATAGTACCTGAATTGTTTTCTTCGCTGTCCTAGCCACTCCATAATACAAGATGGAGAACACTGTGCTCAGGGGTGAGAAAATTAGGTTCCTGCCCTAAATAGTTTAGGGTTGAGAGCAAAAATTTATCTTACTCAATATGAATTCTTTCACTCTGCCAGTGGTAAATACTGTTTTACCTGCTACCTATCATTTATTTAATCAGCACAGTAGCTTGGGTCTAGAAACCTACGGGTGTTGGATGTAAGGAAACTTCAAGTCCTTCAATCAATTATGGCAGGAGTCAGTTGAAATAAATAAGCTATTTCATAAATTACCGGTCTCTGTATTCCCTTTTCACTTGAGTTTGTGATGACCTGAAAAACCTTCTACAGTAGCCAATGAGATTTGAAGCACCACTGAAGCAAGTAAAAGCCAAATCTAACTTTTTAATTCTTTCAAGTCTGCTGCTGTCTGAAGACACCAAGTTGATTGGGCGATTGGGTTTCACTTATTTCCTCGTTTTTCTGTTCCTCAACATGTATTCCCCAAGATCCAAACATGTCAAGTGTCAAAAAAAGCTTACAAATGTATGAATCCAATATAGTTTCCCTGCATTTTTAAAATGAACTCTCCAGAACATATTTATTGTAGTTGAGAATTTTATAGAGAATTTCATACTTAAAAGCTTGTGACTTGCTGTCCTATGTATGTCCTTATGAAGGACAATATTAATTAAATTAAAAATTATTTTGTCTCTTCATCATGGTCATATATGTATTATACTTTGTTAGCAACTATGCATATAGTTGTGTATATATATGTATATATACATGTATATGTATATACATATAAATATACATATATATGACTATATACATATGCATGTATCTATATGTTAATAAAGTTAATTCAGGACTATGTGAGAATGTGTATGTGTGTACTTGGCAAACTGAGGGCCTCATACATGGTAGACAAGTGCTTCACCAATGAGCTACAACCCCTAGTCCCAATAAGTTTTAAAAGAATTTTTCTGGAGGGTTAAAATGTAAGATTCAAATGATTTTTCCAACTCTTTCTGAGTATCAGTCTGACAGACTATTTCTCACTCCATGAGCTTTTATAATTTTATAATATTGTTATCATTATACTCATTTTTAATATTTACAAGTCAGTCACTGTAATGCATCTAACCTGTAGTGTATTGCAATAAATACAGTGACCTTGCTAGCTATTATATCACTTCTGTTGTGGAAATGGAGAGCAGTCTGAAGACTGTTTGAGGAGTATTCATCAAGCAAGGTACACATTTCGGTTGAAATGTTCCTATTTCTATTTCTCTTGAGATACACTGTTAAATACACTGTTACGAACATGTTTCTTATAACCGGATGTGGTGGTGCACATCTGTAATCTCAGAACCCAAGAGACTGAGTCAGAAGGATCATAAGTTCAAGGCTAACCTGGCTTATATACTGAGTTTGAGGGCAGCTTGGACTACATAGTGAGATCCCCCCTCCCCATATAAAAGAAAAAATATGTTTCTTGCACGTGTTCTCATCGCAAAAGTAATAACTACGTAAGGTAATGCATTTGTTAATTAGTTATATTTAATTATTCCAGAACATAAACATATTTCAAAATAACATGCTATCCATGATAAATGTGTGCAATTTTATTTGCCAATTTAAATAATTTAAGTTTCTTTCGAGAAAATCTTGTCTCTTGTGTTAACTGTTGTATCCCTGGATGTAAAAAAATGCTTAGTGCTCATTAAGGATTAGTTGAATTTTTTTTTAAATGAAAGGGAATTCTCTTCATACCGAGAATACCTCCTGTGTCTCCCTTCCACCCAAACATAACTAGTGTCTCTGTGAACCCTGAATTGTAAGCCGCGAGGCCCTGATGCCATGTTCTTTGTGTCTAAGAAATGTTACATATTTTATTTCCACTGCTAATTACTGCTGTACTTTTGAATGACTTTTTCCTTCATGTTTATCAACATATTGAGGTAGAATCACTTCAAAATAAAAACTCATAAATCTTAAGCATACAGTTTGAACAAATTTTTACAGTGGGGTCACAACCACCGTGGCATAAGAAGGGACATTTCCATCACCCCAGAGTTCCGTGGTCCCCTGCCCTCATTCTTATCTCTCCTCTGTAACCCTTGTCTACTACTAATCCTTCTGTCACTGTCCTTTGGTGTTTCCTGGATTTACATTATGTGCAAATGTATTGACAGCTGTGTAGAGTCTTTTGTGTTTGAGTTTTTTTACTTAGCATAATACTTTTGTGATTCATCTATGACGCTGAACTTAGCTTTTCCCTTCCTATGTCAAGTAGTGCTTGTGAAGAGTCTGTAAAGCAGTCTGAGTCCAGAATTTTTGCTTTTAATAATTAAATTAGTATGTTTTTCAGTCAATGACAATTTTCTTAACCCAAATAATGTTATTCTGCTACTCAAAAATGTTCAGTGACCCCCTCATTCTGACCAAATACATCCCCTACTCTATAATCTGCCTTCAATTTCTCTGCCATAAAGTCCATCTATGCGACTTTTCAAAATTCCCTACTTGTTCTTTACTAAATTTCTCATTTCCTACAATACTTAGCCTATTTATTATTTCTGCAAGTAGATGTGTTTGAACCTTGTGGTATTCTTTCCGCTTGTTTACCTTTCTGCCCTATATGATCACCTGTTGAAATCTTACCCTGTTCATTGTTACTGAGTGTGTCTCTTCTTTATGAACCTACCTAACGCCTTCAGAACCACATAAGGGCCATTGAAATTTGTACCACTCTAATAGATTATTATATTGTCACTTGCTGATTAATTTCACACTAATGGCCTGTGAACCCAGTGAATGCATCTTATTCATCGCTGTGCATACTTTTGTCAGCATTTGTTTATACTGAACAAACAAACATCACAATCTATATTTTTAAAAAGCCAGTACCTTCCTAACTGCCCGCAGAAAACATTATTGAATGTAAAGTGTTTTGTATTGTGTCTTGCACAAGGAAGGCACTTAATGAATATTTACTGATTAGTAGATCTTCCTAGAAGCTGTAGCTGTGTACTTGATTTCGGTACATACAAGAAAGTAAGTTGGTTGATTATCTATGGTTAAGTGTAGTAAACATTGTCTGTCTGATTAGGACTTTATTCCAGTCATTTGGAAAGTATGTGACACTTAGTAGACATTGCCAGATAATTTGTTAAAAATGGATATTTATCAGTTGTGTTCTTTGATCATGACCCAAAGCCTATTAGCAAAACAGATTAAGCAGTTAGACTTCAAAGAACTTATAGTCTAGTAAATACCTCATTTCCTTGGTTAAAATGTTGGAACCGTATTAGACTCTACTTCCTTAATGGTCTGAATTTTAGGTATCTGTAATGTTTTTTATGTCATCTTTGAAATGTCATAAAATTGGTCCCTTTTCCTCTCTTTCAGCTACACTAATTTCCTTCAGTCTCTTGTATTTATTATCTCTCAAGAGTTTGGGCTCATGCTCTGTTCTTGCTGTAATTGCTCTTTTCTCCCCGCTTTCTGTTTTGTTTTATTTTGAGACAGGATCTTGCCATTACCTAGGATGGTCACAAAGCCCTTGGCTTACACAATCCCCCAGTCTCCCAAATGCTAGGACCACAGCCATCCTGTTTACCTTTCTAATCTTCTAATGTTTCAGATCTTAGCCTTAGTCACTTTCTTGGAGAAGCTTTCCTTAACCACCTCCTGTTCCTTCTGTCTCTTCTGTTTCCCCCTCTGAGGGCTCTCTGTTGTTGTAGCACATGGTGTCTCTTTTTAAGAGCAACTTTAATAGCTCCTTTTTACATTTGTTAACTATTTCATGCCTCTATTTCCTGAGCAGACTACAGTCTAGGAGGATGGGAAGCATATTTGTTTTCACTTGTACATTGTGTGTGGTAATAGAAGACTCAATATACATTTCTGGGATAGACAGACAGGTGGGTGGATGAATTGGCAAGTTTCCATTGCTTTTACCCTGTAAAAGACTTAATGCAGATTGATAGTGTTACAGTTTAGATCTTGGATGTGTTGAAGGTTTGGTCCTCTGATGATGGTATTCATGAGAGGTAGCAGGCAGTGGGAAGTACATAGTGGAAGGGACTTATGTCACTGGGACATGCTCTTGAAGTACACATTGGCACCTCATCCCTTTATCTGTTTGCTTCCTGGTACAATGAGCAGAACAGTCTGCATTGCCATGTGCTTCTGCCATGGTATACTGTGCTGCCACAGGCCCAAACTAAGGTAGCTAAGCATCCATGGACTGAAACCTCTGTAACCATAAACCAAAATAAATCTTTCCTCCTTATAAATTGATTATCTCAAGTATTATGTTACACTGACAGAAAGCTGACTAAAACAGATAAAAACACCTCCTAGTCTGTTTTCAGGAGCAGTTTTAATTGCTCCTTCTCCTTTATACTAAGGTTGTCTTCCTAAAAGAATGCACACATGATTTCATCTCCAAGACCTTGTTCACTCACCATGGACTGCCATCACATCTAAATGGATCTAAATTCTAATATGAATCAAATCAAAATTCTCTTATCTATGTTTTGTTTTGTTTGTTTTTTGGAGACAGGGTCCCATTATGTAGTGGAGACTTGCCTTAAACTCACTATGTAGCCCAAACTGGCCTTGAACTCATGGTAATTCTCCTGCCTCAGCCTCCAAGTGCTGGGGTTACAGGCATGTGCCACCACACCTGGCTTTAAATTCTCTTATCTGATTAGAAACCATTCCGTAATTCAAATCTAAATTCCCTCCATCTCCCAGGCCTTTTATTGTCTGGCTTTTTTTAATCTATCCAACTTCTATCCTCAGAACTTTCTGAAAGTAATCTCTATGCCTACATTAGTCCACTTACCATACTGCATCTTCCTCCGCCAAACTTTGAACTCAGGATTTACTTTAAACTAATTTTTCAAGTCAGAGTACTTTTCTTTTTACCTTATTTATCTGAATTCTCCCCTTCCTGTACAGAAACCCAGCTCCTCTTTTGAGGGCTCCTCAGAACCTGAGAGTATTCTAGGTCACTTCCTTTTGTTTTTGAGTCTTCCATTTTATAATTTTTAAATACTAAGAAGCATCAAAGCAGAAATTTAAAAGAAGGGGTGTTGTTTATATGCTGGATATTCCCCACTAGTTTCTCCATTGGATCATTCTCTAGCTTACTCTGAGCTCCAAGAGGCTGACCTTGAAGGACATATCAGTGTGCTGTCTGAGACCCTGGCAGGATGCTGGGGAGCAGGAGGAGAAGAAGGTCAGACTCTGTGTTTCCTTGGCTCTTTTCCCATTGGGCAGCAGGTCGACAGTGACTGCTGGTTTCTCTCCTTTTGCCGTGGCTCTTATTGTCCTCTTCTACGGCTGTACAGTTTCAGGTTTATGCACATTCAGCTTCTAGTTCCCAGGTCTTTGGATAGCAGGAGCACAATGCTGCATAAATCCCTGGGACATTTTAACAACCCACAGGTTTAACCTAGCCCACGTCCTTATCCTTAGTTCCTTTGTCCTGAGTGACCCTCTTGTTTTCTAAAGAACTTTGACTAAATTGTTTAAATATTAAGGAAAGTAAATTAATACTTCATTATGAAAATGGTGCTAGTAATACATAGAACTATTCACAATATAATTGCAGGCAGGATTTGTGAAGTATATTAACTAAGGTGTGTTATAATTGGTAGAGTCTGAAAGTTGTAAAATGAATGTCATCTTTTTATTCACGCATTGTGGGTCTCTCACTTTCCACGTAACCAAATGGCCCACTTAGCTCACCCGGAGTGTGTTGTTTGAGACCAAGTCTACTCTCTGTCCTCTCCCTTCTCTGAACTCTTCATCATTTTTATTCCTTAAAACAAGTATGAACATTTCACTGTTTCTTAACGGTGGACTTCTCCTGCTTCATTAGAATCTAAAATTTGTGGAAAAAAATTTTTTAGCATTTGTTTTAATGTTCCAGGTGTTAAATATATATCAAATAATAAATATTTATTGTTGAGTTCATTGTTAGTTGAATGATTGGTTGGTAGCTGAGATTCTTGGAGACAAGCTACACCTTTTTTTCATATGTTACATTTTTAATGGAAAATCTCTAATATATATAAAATTGAGAGGCTTGTGTAATGAACCCACACACGCCAACAATGATTGTCATCTCATGGTCAATTTTATTTTATCTATGTTCCTCTATTTTATCCTGCAACATACTGAATTACTTTGAGGCATCTATTATAAATTAGCTGGGTTTATGTTTTATATTTTTAAATTTTTTTGAGATGGAGGTCTCTTCATAATATATTAGTATGTATTTTTTAAAAAGACATATGCCTTGCTTTAAAATATATCCACCAGTCACTTTATTGCCATAATACCACCAAATACCTAGTCAGTGTCAGATTTCTCTATTTTTGTTTGTTTTTGAGACAAAGTCTCACTATGTAGCTCAGGCCAGCCTTGAACTCATTGTGTAATCCACACTGGCCTCGACCTCGTGGTGATCATTCTTGCCTCAGCCTCCTGAGTGCCAGAATTATAGATGTGTGATACCATGCGTGGCAGAGGCTGTGTCAAAAGTAGGATTTGAACCCACTCCTCCATACAGAGACCAGGATGCCCATGGGCAAGGTGTGCATCTTCAGTCTGGTTCCTTAGACCACTCGGCCATCCTAACACCTTTTGTTGTTTTAAATGTTACTTTGTTTTCATCAGGATCTAAGTGTTGTCCACAGGGAAAATCTTGTTGAATTTCTCTGAAGAATTTTGAAGAGCCCTCTCTTCTTTTTCCTTGGACTGTATTTGGGAAGGAGCTAGCATATTTGTCTGCTAGTGTGTCCTGCACTGAAGGTTTTGCGGGTTGTATCAGCATCGTGTTATTCAGCATGGCCCTCTGTCCTTTGGTTTTCCTATGCTGCCACATCCAGAGGCTTGGTCACAACGGTTCAGAGTTCTTTGCAGTAATATTTTGTAGCTGGCAATATGTACTGTCAACAGGAGGTGCACAATATCTGGTTATGTATCTTTTGTATACATTTCCTTGTGTACATTTGCAGCACAAAGTGAATACGTTCATTTTGAGTGGTTGGTACATGTACATGACACATTAATTCTTTTTATATCCCCTTCTCCTCTCCACTCCATCGCTTAGTCTTCTTATTTGCCACAGAGATATCACCCCATATCCTGTTGTCTCTTATTTTACTTTGATTTGTTTTCAATTGGGAGTTGATTAGTCTATTATGTTTGACATTTCCTGTCAATGCTTTAATTATTGTTTAGCAGCCATGGATGATTATTTAGTGTGAAAATCCATCAGAAGCTGTACCTGGTAACTCTTTCAGTTTTGTCATTCTTCTTGAATTTGTCAATGGAAATACTTTCATACAAAGAAACTTTCCTTCGTAAACTATTCTGTGTCTTTTGTGATGTTCATATTGCTTAATAATCCTTAGCATTTCACAAGTGTCTGATTACCCTTTAGTATAGTTTATATTATTTTTACCACTTACGTTGCATAACAACTGGATGTAAAAAGTCACGTTTTCTTTTTGTTGTCACTGAATTTTTTGTTCATTGCTTTTTATTTTGTTTTCTTGTTGTTCTTGCTATTGTTTGAGACAGGGGTCTCTTCTTGTTGCCCAGGGTGGTCTGCAACTCTGGGATCAAACTTTCCTCCCACTTCAGCCTCCCAAGAAGCTGGGATTATAGACCGCATCGTCTTGCCAGGCTTCACATTTTCCTATAACACCTACTAAGGGCTACTGATGATCATGGTAACTATATAGGATCATTTATTTTTATTTTATTTATATTTTGGATTTATGCTTATGTGTGTAAGCTTGAGAAAACATAAAAAATTGAATGCGAATACTAATTTTTTCTAACATTAAGAATTTTCCAAGCTGATTTAAATAAAATATTATGTACTAAGATTCAGTATTTGTGTTTATAACAATAAAATCAGCCGATGACATTTAAAAACATACCTGGAAAATGAGCATTAACAGTTTCTATAGATATTTGGTTCATTATAATAATAATTCCATTTACTGTATGACAAGTATCCACCCTTGGGAGTTTAGAAGACAATCTTTGTAAAGCCTTTCCTTGTTTTCCATTATTAACATTGTATTTGAATGGAAGTTGGAAAATTACAGTGGGATAAATTTGGTTTGATAGCCTTTTCTTAAAAAAAAAAAAAAAGGAAAGCATAAATAATGTGTATAAAGGAAAACATGACTCAATCCCTGGGAACTATTTTTGTAGGAACAGGTCCTTTATGAAAGCTTATTAGTCATGTACATAACAAAATTCAGCAAATTCAACCAACATTCACTGTGCACCCAGTCTTTGTGAACACAAAGAAGAACAAATTAAGACTTGAACCCTTAAAATACAGTCCAGTAACAGGAGACAGACCTGTGAAAAAGAAGCTTTTTCTTTTGTACTGCCTAGTGCTAAAATAGAGATGTTTATTGTGTGTACAAAAAGTCAAAAGCATTCCAAAGAATATTTTTATATTTGATTTTATAGTTTCTCTTAAAAGTTCAAGGCAAGGGATACAAATCTGTTGCAATGTTTCCTTTAAGAGGTAGAAGTATAAGGAAAATGAGTAAGTTACAGAATCACTAGCAGGGAGGTGGGAAGAAACTGGATGACTTTACCCTTGATCACATGAAGTCTGATCATCATAAGTATCCATGCATGTTGTTGTACCACTTGTTTGGAAGGCAAAAAGTGTCATTTTTCAGGAGGCACGATTGCTTTATATTAACTTAGGGTTGAGTTTTGTTTCCATCTTTTATTTCCCTCTGGATCATCAGGCTTGCTGAACTGTGAATGGCATTTTATCTTTTCTTTCCCCCTTATATTTTAGTATATCTTGTCCACTGATTAAGAGATGCAGCAGAAAAGGCTAAATGAATATGTTTAACTAACACTGTTATTTTATTAGATAAGAAGCCAAGGGTTCCCAAAATCCTAAATATTCCAAGTGGAAACGATGAAATGGGCTGTTACCCAATGATTATAGTGTATGCTGCCTGCTAAACTAGAATTATGATGATTATGGTTCTGGTCTCACAAATGTGCTGTCAGGCCCTATTTGTTGCTTACTCTCCAGACATCTCTCCTTTTTCTGGCTTAATACTGCTCTACTTTTGTTCCAGATGGACCTTCCTTAGCCCAGAAACTTAATCTTGATTAGACAAGGCAAATAAGGGCCATTCCTTTTGCCTTGCTAATGGCTGGATTAGAGACGGCACATAATAAAATTCTGCCCATTTAAATATGAGGAAGTCTCCTGAGGTTGAGGTACTTCTGGATAGCTGTCTTCTTTTGAAAAGGTCCTTAAGAAAGAGGCTTTACCTTTGCTAGCATTTGGAAATATGATTGTGTGACAGTGCTACAAGATAATACTGCAACCATCATGTTATCATGAGGATCAAATCCTAGCAGTCAAGGCGGTAGTTTGGATATGACCAAGCTGAAAGAAGGAAAGAACGTGCTTGCTGACCCTGATGATTTCTGAGTGTATTAATCGTACCTGTCTCTGTACTATGTCTGAATTTTTGCTGTGAGCAACCATAACTCTTGCTATTTTAGGAAACTTTGAGTTGTTCTTCTGCATTGTGTATTTATGTGCATTCTAGTGATGACACATATTTTGTTGGATTTATGTATTAATTGGGATACAGTATTTGATTTAGTCTGCTCTTTGTGATACACTGATGATTGTATACTTGTATACCCTAAGGACAAAAGAACTGTTTTTGATAAACATTTTCATAGCCCTAACAGTGCAGTGCCATTTTGGTTCTTTTGAAATTACTGGGTCAATTTTGTGTGAGAAATTGAATAAAATCATCCTTCCAGTTGAAAATTCTGCTAAGAGTTGCCATGGATGCATTCATGTATTTGAGCTTTATCACATTGTTTGTGTATTTTATATATTTGTCTCCATAGGAAATCTATCAGGCAATGGTATATTATGCTAATACCAGGTATTAATATGGAATAAATAAAATTGAAAGCCATATGCTCGATATTCACTTACAAATTTTCTTCATACATAAATGCAGCAGATTTAGAATTTACACACTATTCTTCAAATATGCAAAGAAAGTTAATAGTTTACTCCTAAAACTAATCTATTTAGAATCTTAAGCACTGATTCCTGGATATCAACAGAAGGAGACTACTGAAGATTGTTTATCAGTGAATGATAGTTCACTCACAACTTTTATTAAACCGTTTTCTTTCTTCCTTTTGTCAGTATAGTATCTGGGTATTTAGAAAGCATGGCCTTATATGAATGGCCTTGGACAGCATAAGAAATATCAAGTGAATGGATTTCCTGGGCTCTGTTCCCTTGTTTGGTAACAACTCTGACAACTGTCATTGTAGAATTAACCTCTCGTTTGGGCAGAGGACTTTCTTTTGCTTTCTTCTCTCTGGAAGGGTATTTCTCTATGTCATGTTTGTTCCTTTTCTCTTTCCTTGGGAATGTAACAATCCCTGTTGGAGGTGCCTGTCGAATGTGAGTACAACAGTGTTAGTCTCCTTACAAATATGTATTGTCCAAAGACCCAAAGCTTTACCCACAACTGTAACATTTAGACAAATACACTAAAATACATTGAATTGTTAATGCAGGATGCCTATTTTAATCTCATAATATTTACTCTTTTCTTGCTCTTCTGTTTGAAGTGTCTGCTTTTGTAGCATATGGCTTCATCGATTTTTAATGCTTTACAAAAAATTAGTATGTGCTGAAAGTGTAAAGCAGGTGTTCAGGTTTCTGAATTTGCCTTGACACCACTATCTATGGAACAGAAATAGTTTCCTGGATTGAAAATCAACAAGCATCCATCAAGAGTCACTAATTTATGGCAATATACTCTGTGAAAGCTTATGTAATGCTATTATTTGTTCAAACAGCTTTCCATACATCATTTTATTTTGACTATTTGGAAGATTTTAACTACCATGTTGACCTATCTTTTTTCTTCAGGCTTCTAAAGTTGTATTTGATTTTTATTGCTGTCATTATTTCCCCTTCCCTCCCCTCTCCTCCCCACTCTTCTCTTCTCTTCTCCTCTCCTCTCTTCTCTTCTCCTCTCCTCTCCTCTCCTCTCCTGTCTTCTCTTCTCTTCTCTTCTCTTCTCTTCTCTTCTCTTCTCTTCTCTTCTCTTCTCTTCTCTTCTCTTCTCTTCTCCTCTCTTCGTGTTCTTTCTTCCCTATTTCCCAAGTCAGCTCTGACCCTGTGGCCATCACTGAAGGAGCTGGTGAGAAAACTTTGTGATAACTGCTATATATTATTGCTATAGGCATTTTTGCCATGACAACAATGTAGGTCACATTGCTGGAGAGGCTGGGGACAGTGGAAAATAAAAAGGACAGTGAAAGAAGCTGGAGTGTTACAGGTTCTTGGGAAAATTCTGAATCTTGTGAAGAGGATGCCCACAATTACAGTCGTTAGAGGAGGACCCATAAGAAAGAGCTGTGTTCTTTATTTAAGGTTAGGGATATTAGTAAAAAGTAGATACCCAAATATTAATATTCTATTGTAGCCAGGCCCATGAGGATACTCTTAACTTACTGACACTGTCATCTACTGTCCCGTTCTTAAAAATTTCTCCAACATTGGCTTTTACGACATAAGACACCTTGTTTTTCTCTAAGTTCAAGGTTTTCTTTTCTTTTTTTCCACTCTCACTAAGCAGCCCCTCTATACCCATTGCCCAGTTGCCATCCAGCGTTTACATTGTATCCATATACAGGCCTAACTTCTCTTCTGATTTCAAGAAAATTATTCATTTCACATTTACATGTTCACTTTTCCAGAAGCTCTTGAAATTCAGCAAGCCTAAAGCCACATTTGTTATCTTCTTAAAACCTGGTCTTGTTTTGCTTTACTTCTGAATGAATGATACCAATAATATGACGAGAGCATTCAGTTATGCAGCCCAAATCCTTGGAATCCTCCTTGAAATCATCCTTGTCTGCCTCCCTACCTTCTACTGAAATCTACTCATACTTGTTTTGTCTTTTAAAAGTATCGAGTCTCTGTCTTGTTTTCTTCTATACCACCATCACTTGTTTTCAAGTTCCTGTCGGTGCTTTTCTGAGTACACAGTAATCATGGCCCTTTCATCCACCTGATCATCAAATGCTGCTTGTGATATCAGTTCAGTGCAAAAGAAGTTTCATGGCATTGTGTGGCTATCGGAAAAATAAAAGAAAAGCAAAGTCTTTAATATGGTTTATAAGACCTTACATTATGTACCATGTCTACTTTTCCAGTCCAGTTTAAATCATGTTTTTTTTTCTTTTTTGTCTATATGTATGATTCTCAATCATGTCATTTTTTTCCAAGTACTGGACCTGTGAAAATACTATTTCTTATGCTAAAACATTACCAGCTCTTGCTTGGATAATTTTCTGTGAATTTTTGGTTTTTATAACAACTTATACATCTCTCGAGTAACATTTAAAACAGTGAAGTTTTGACATTTATTTGTGTGACTGTGACTATTTCTGTTCTAAACTAGTCAACTTTTGAGTGCAGAGACTGCAAATTCAATTTGAGGTTAGGCTTAATATTGACCTTAGGGAAAATTTGATCCGGTTCTCGTCCAGTTCGGTTTGCAGCCAGAATTGTGGAGAAAAACGAGTTTGTGAACTGAGTTACCACTGTCGATGCGTTTTCACTCAAAGTTTTTATGAATGTAACACCATATCTGGCTTCTTGAAACTGCTTAATGTTTATGTTTGTTAACTGAACGAATACATGGGTGGGAGAAGGCTTTTCTATGCATATGTTGAAAAGAATTTAAAGGTAGGCAAGTATTAAGGAGAAGACTACGGCAAGATGCAGTATTAAAACCGGCCTAGAAGGAACAGAAATTGAGATGGTCACTTCATTTTCTGATAATCCATTTTATTACTTAAGTAATGGAGTTACTGATGAACCCTTCCAAGCAGAAAGCTCCCTTTCTGTGATTCTGTGCTGTCCCGTTATTAGGTGTAAGCCATTTAGCGTAGACACAAGGTGCTCAGCTTGGAGCCTTTCCTGTGATAAGTCCACTCCACGTGTGCTAGAGGAGCGAGACGTGGATGTGAATGGTTAGGGTTAGCACAATGTTCAGAAAATTCTCTGCTGCTTTATTCAGGGAACCTTGATGAAAAACATAGACCAATAGTCCAAGGTTGGTGAAGGCGAGTGCTATAGGTCATCAGCAATCCTGGTTCAGAAGTGCAGTTTCTGCTGCATAATACCATCCCCCCACCCCCACCCTGTAACCAGGAAGCCATGGGGGATTCTACCAGTTTCACCGTGGGGGTCTGTCGCAGGCAGCTAATTACACGCTTTTATTGGTAGGTTCCTTTTTGTTTCCTCATAAGTAAAAGTGTGCAGAAGCGCTAAGACAGCTGTTCTCTCACCAAAATATTTTTTTTTCCTTCATCATTTGCTCATTCAGATTTGTAATTCCCAGAGAAGAGCCCTTGCCAGGAAAGTCGCTTCCATTTGAGCTACTTGGCATTGAGAAGCTTGTCATCATCAGCCACAGTGTGATTATAGTTTAAAAATGCAAATGAGATTCTGGGATGAATCAACTGAAGGATAAAATTCATATGAAAAAGTGATGCTGTATAAAACCCTAATTAGGCAGGTTTCAGTTCAGCCTTTCTTAAACAGTGGGTTTATTGCTACCAAAGGAGGTAGATACCTGGAAAATTCAACAAATATTTATAGAGGCTCCAGTATGTGCCAGACATTATTTGAAATGTAGATGATGCTTGAAAGACACTGTTACAAGAAGATTACGTCCTGTATTGGAATAACTGTCTCCAAAATTGGTGAAAATGGAACTTAGTTTAATGTTGAGGAAAAGGCTGAAGCATTTTGGAGAATTGTTCAGGATGTTTTAACATAAAATCTCCACTATGACCAGTTCTTGCAGGTTTTATGTGCATGCAATTTATATGGTAAAGGAAAGACAACAGGGAAAGAAAAATGAAAATAGACTACGTACAAAAGTGACAGTTTGACAGTTTAAGGAATTTTATCTGCAATGAATTCTGGTCTCAGAGAGGTAGATTTTTTTTGAAGCTGAATTTTGTGCTCCAGAAAAATTTTGTGTGCTTTTCAATATTTCTTTGCTCTTGCTTCCTTTTATAGTAGGAGTAGGTGAAGAATACATATACCACCATGTTAAAATAACCTTAATATGGCCTACCATGATGATATATACTTGCAATTCCAGCTACTCAGAAGGCTAAAGCCGGAGGATCGTAAGTTCAAGGCTACCCTGGACAGCTTAGTGAGACCTTGTCTTAAAATAAGAAGGCCTAGGACTGCAGTTTAGTGGTGGAGTGCTTGCCTAGCATACATGAGGCCCTGGGTTCAGTCCTAGTATCACAAAGCAAAAATGGAAAAAAATATATATGTATATAATTTATATGTATGCATAATGTGTGCTTATTCATATACCACTGAAGAAAACTTGTTTCTATTATATATTTAGCTTATATGTATTAATGCTTATCAGGGTTATCTAGAGAAACAGAACCAAAAGTAGGTAATAGATTTATGAGGGAAGATTTAGTTGGGAAATTGCCTAAGTAATTATGAAGACTGAGAAGTCCCATAACTGGCCATTTACAAGTACAAATTGGAATGTATGTAGAATGGCTCAGAATGCAAAGACCCGGAAATTCAAAAGTGGCTGGTGTAAGTCTTAAGAGTCCAAAGTCTAGAGAACCAGGTCCACTCAGACTTGTATACAGAACTCCTCTGGAGACACCTTAGACAGAACAGTGTGTTACTGCTGTTCTGTACTCCTTAATTCAGTTAAGTCTAAACTTAATCATTTCAAATCAGTTAAAGAAAACTTTGAAAAATAATTTTCCAAGTATCTTCTCATGATCGAAATTCTTGTCAGAGAGACCAGATCTCTTTCTGTGTCCCTCCTTTATTGGGCTGACAGAACTGCCCACAGTTTTAAGACTTTATGTAACTTCTTTTAGAACTCAGGATATGTAAACCCAGAGTGAGCACTTGAAAATGTGAGGCTTCATGGAACTTTAACAATTTATCTGGATTGGATTTTACAAGTCTGTGATATGGGGTAGAGGATGCTACCCACACTCTGAGACACAAAATCACATTTGTGCCTCCAGGAGATGGTTTCACACTGTTTTTAAGTATTTTGTTTGTGTGTGTGTGTGTGTGTGTGTGTGTGGTCTACGACTTGCTGTTTTGATATGTGCATATATGTTAAAATTATTACGTAGTTAGAGGCAAATCAATCTTTCCATTCCCTTCCAAAGTTATTTTGCTTTTATATTCCTGATTATTTAAGAAGGGATGACTAACGACTCATCAGAGACTAAACCATGGCAATGTACGGAGAACAGTCAGTTTGCACATAGCCACAAAAATGAACCTACGAAAACAGGGAGAAAAGAATGTTTTGCAAATGGGAAGAATACCAAGGATGAAGGGAGGGAGAGGAGAGGAAGAGAACATAAAATGAATGAAGATGTGTTATGTACAGGTATCAACTCTCCCACAATGAATGTAATCATTGTGTACTCCACATGTTTACTAATAAAATAAATTTTTAAAAAAGAAATAGGATAGTATTTGGGTAAAACTAGGCCACACTGTATATCTATACATCTACTTGTGGTTACCACATTCAGTACTCTGTTTAAGAAAGGCAACCTGGAAGGATTCTTTACGCCTGCACAATAAAATGATGTTATCCAACGAGGATCAAAGCATAGCACTCAGTACTAAAATCTGAATGGTACCTTTGGCTTCCCAAAACAAAAATTACTGGCTTTATGTGAATAGTTTTCATGTGTAATAGTATACAGATGGTTTTGCTTGTCCCATATTAATTTAAATAAGCTGTTGATTTTTATTAACTTTCTTTTCCATAGAAACCACTGCATCTCTGTCTCACAAACAACTAAATCAAATAAAGAATTTTTTTCCCCTAAAATACAGGTACTTTAAACAGAGTGTTACAGAACACTTTGGCTACATGCAAAGTCTTGGTTAAAAATGGATAATAAAAGAGTATCATAGATGCTATTTAGCTCCTTTTTTCCCACTTGTAGCAAACTGTCTACTTTTGTCAGAAAAATAAATATGCTTTTCTTGGATAGTTCCCAATAGCAGCAGTGAAGAAGCATCAGCAATATCATGTCCCTCTTGATTCAGATTTGGCTGATATGCCAAAACAGCACAAGGGGACATGGCTAGGTAGATTCGTGTAATTTCTCCCTTTTTGTACATCTCAGTCTTATGTTAGCAGTTGGAATCTGCAATATTTCACAGACAGTTCCCTGGCACCAAGCTCAGACACAGCATTCTTCCCACAGAGAGAAAAAGAGGATTCATGATGATGATATATGGAAAATTGTGAGAGTTTGTATGGGTGGTTTGGACTGAATTATAGAAACATTCTTTCTAGGACAGTAAGTTTCAGATGAAAAGGACTATTATAATAGGCAGGAAGGTGCTATTTTTGTGTCTTCAGAAACTGTTAAGGCGAAACATTGATTTGAGTTATGTATAGTGTTCAGCTAACTTTGCAGAAACAAAATGGTGACAAAATTAAATAGCTGTGAGTCTAGTCGAATTCATTTCAACTTGTCAACAAGCTTTCACAAAACATTCTCAGGTACTACTGAAAATTTAGAGGATGTGGACTGACACTTCCGAGAAATTTTATGTGTCTTTGGTTCCCTTATTCCATTAAGCAAGAACAATTAAAATTGTTTCTAAGAACTGACAACATTTTCTTTGCAAATATTAGAGAAGCTTGAAAAATAGTATTTTAATAACTAGTTTTTCTTTGGGAAAAGTGAAATACTTTAGAGAACTGGACATAAATTCCATGTCATCAATTTCTAGCTTATTTGATTACTTAAGTTCTCTAGCTTCAGTTTTTCATCTTTAAAACTATAAATATTAAGTAATAACTTACATGATAGCATTGTCCTGGGAAATAACTAAGATGGAATCTTAGAGACTGTATAAATGTCCTCCCTTTTACAAGTTATCATGTACTAAATGCTGATAATATACTGAACTCATTTTAATTTTTTTTAAAATACTGTTGATTGTCAGAGAATATAGAGTCAGGGAATTGTGAAATAATGTTCTTAGCATTCATTGTGCAAAAAAGAGAAAACAGCTGGTTCTTGTTCATATTAGTGATGAAATGATTTTATTACTCAAATATATTTTCTAACTTTTCTTGACATTTTTGCCTTTGAAGGCTGTACTGTTAAAAGACAGATTCATTGATTGGAGTTTGTCTTAGTAACACATTATCATTATTATGGTAGTAAAGTCTCTCTTTGTAGCACAAAATTTCTGTTCAAAGTAGCCACTCATTTTTGTTGGCTTACCATAAAAATTAACCTGCATTGATGAAATAGTATTTTGTAGTCACCAAATCCTTCTTTCCTCTGCTATAATGAGACCATTAGTGTTTATCAAGGCCATTAGCCAACCTATTCTCCAACAGATTATGTCTTCTTTTAAAAAGTGATTCACGTCTGAAGAAATTTAATTTTACTTGAATATAGACTTCAATCTCTTAGAAGAACAGAGGTATGAAGATTTTAAAGGGTGAACCAGAATCACAATTTAACTAGATTAAAACTTGCTGTCTAGAAAGAAGAAGAGACAGAGCTCATTATCTCTGATGGTCTTGAAAGCATAAACTTGAAGATTTAAATCCTAATTTGGACACTGACTACCTGGGTGTGAATCCGTTTCTATTTCTGCAAAAGAAACAAAAAGAAGATGCAGTGTCTATTAGGTCTACTCAAAGAGTACTTATGAAAAACGAAATAAAGTGACAATTTTTTAAAACGTGCTTATTTATATGCAGCTCCCCCCGCACCCCCAAAAAAGTACTTCCTCATATTCAACCAGCCTGGGGTGGACAAAACTTGTCCCTGAGTCATCTTTAAGACTCGGTTCCTGCAGATAAACCATGCAAATGACTCATGCTTATCTTCTTTGTGTAGATCTTGAACTTGAAACTTAATTCTAGAAACCAACTCATGTACAAAAATATTCCAGAACATAATCACTGGTAGCTTTCACAGTTGCAAGGAGAATAAATTACCTTTTGCTAATCTATTGTATTGAACTGTGGTCTTCAGAGCTTTTGACTAAAGGTGAATTATTGATGGGATACATAGTGTACTTTTAAATATACTTATTTTTACAAAAAACAGTTTTACCTTCTTATCTTCCAACAGAATTATGCATTATCTTGAAAAAAGGGGGGAGGTATAAATATAATCTCAAATCAGAGTTTGAGAATGCATGGTAGAACACTGATGCAATGTCTAATACAGACTTCATGGTCACAAAATAATTATATAGAATTCAGATCTTCTTTATGGGGCTTCTTCCAACAACTTCTCCTCATCTTCCTTTCTTCTTTCTCCTCCACCTTACCTTCCTTTTTTTTTTTCCCCTATTGGTTTTAACAGCTCAGAAAATGAGCAGTTGAAGTCTAAACCCATTCTCATTATTAGGAAAGTTAGTAACTGAGAATGTAAACTGATAAAATGAAGATGGTCCTAAGTTATTCTATTATTTTATGTTGAACAACTGATGGTAAAAGAAAGAATTGATCATTTCTGAGTATCAATAGCAGTTTCTATTATTCTGTATTTTATTCATAATCATAGTTGTGCTTAGTTGTTTGTTTTTGCTTTTATCAAGCAAACCAGCTTGCCATCTTTGATGTATTTCTTTAGGTCCATAACTTGCCTATTCCGAGAACAACTTGCACAGACTTCTATAATAAAAGTAAAACATAAAATAAAACTAAGAACTGTTAGATCAAGTTAAAGAGGACTTGGGTTTCATTTGCATTTCTTCATGTTTTGATCCTTTTTTGTTAGTTACTTTACATTCACTTTTGTTTTTAAACTTGCTTTTAGATCTCTCTTTTCTTTTCTTTTCTTTTTTTTTTTTTTGTCCCATTGTTTTGAATGATCTGTAGTGCATCAGCCAAATGGCCTGTGTTCTCATCCCAGGTGCTCTCCTTGCTAGTATCAAAGATAAACAAACCTGACATTAGTTAGGGTGGTAAAGATAGATTGGATTCAGTAGTGACTATTGCAACAGGGAGACGTACACTGTGTGAACTTACCTGAACTTTCCCAAAACAAAAGGGTGGAGACCTTTTAAAGGCTGGAGTGTGCTAAGAGAAATCCACTGAGCAGTATGAAGAGGGGGTTGGCTCACGTAACTGAACTGAGTTTGCTAATCACATTTTCTGGGAGGAGAAAGAAATGTCTGTGTCTTTATGATAGGAAGCAGTAGTGTGGTTAGAGTAAGGCACAGGGAATGCAAGAAGGCAGTTTGCACAGTAGATGATTTATAACTCAAAGGGGCAGAGAAAGGACTGCTTATATTTTCTAAACTAACTTCTTAAATGGGGGTTCAGGGGCCTATACCTGTGTATAAGATTTTGCTTTGAAGGTAGAAAATTTTCCTGGCAGCATTGAACTCTCCCAGGTAGGATCCTTAAGGAGTGATGGAATCCTAAGAGGGACACAGCCTCGAGCTATTAGAAACTATACTAGTGTTTGCTGTAGTCTTTTAATATGTGTGTATAAGATAGGACAGGCACACAAATAATTTAAACTGATAATTTGAAGGTTTTATAGATAATATTGTTGCCTAGTTGAGAAGAGGGCTCAGAGAAGCATGATTAGTGGGTCGTTTGCTGGGACACCTTTCCAAAGCTACTTAGTCTTGATTTGCTTCAGTTTCCTAGTTTATGAAATGTGCGTACTAACAGAACCAAATCATAGGAAGGTGTTTCGAGGAATAAATGAAAAGTGTTGGCACATAGTAAGCGCGCAATATGTCAGCATAGATGGTTGCTTTGGTTATTAAATAGCGTAATAGAAATATAACATTGAAAGTCATGTCGGGCACATAATAGAGTATACTGGTTAAAAATAAGAATAGTAGCAGCAATAGCTATAGATGCCACAAAGTATTTGTTAGTCCTAAATTACTCATAGCTCAGGATGATCAAATAGGAGCGAAATCTTGAGCTTATTATTTTTTATTTGACAATGAACTAACCTTATTTTATTACATTGGTAATTCAGAGATTAGAAAAATATGAAAGTCTTAGGTATGTAAAGTTCTTAAGTACTATTTTGCCTGTGTATTTCTTGGATTTTAATATACACTTCATTTCTTCAGTCTGTGATTTAACCTAAATGTGCAAGCTTCAATATTTCTCTGCATATTTCTTTATTGGCAAAATATGTTTGAATCTAAATAATTATGAAGACATTTACGAAATGAAACAATTTACACAACTGAGAAAAATGGTATCTACAAAAGTAGTAATTTAAGTAAATCATATTTTTATAATTTTTCAAATTTTAAGACCTGTTTTATCTATATATGCAAACTTCCTTGTTCTCAATGAAGTAAACTATTAGGCTATATTCACAATTTTTAGTTGCTAACTAGTAGATTTAGAGAAATTAGAAGAATCTCTATCCATATTGGTGGAGTCTATTGATTCCAGCATTGTGCAGTA
>RJWM01002697.1:0-124370 GCA_004363535.1 Dasyprocta punctata
TCCAATATGTGTATTTAATTAACATATTTATTTAGTAAACTTTACTTTAGAGCAGTTTTAGGTCTCTGGAAAAAGCTGAAAGTACAGAGTTCCCATTTACCTCCTCTACCTTCCACAGTTATCCCAATCATTAACCACTTGTATTTGGTGTGATCTGTTACAAGTGAGGGGCCACTACTGATACTTTGCTGTTAGCTAAAAAGTTCATATTCCAGTGCATTCTTTGGGCTGTGCATGCTGTGAATTTTGACCTATGCATGGTGACTTCTATCCACCATTGCTGTATCACACAGACCGGATCCTCACCTTAAAATCCCTGCTTTGTACCTGTCCATCCATCCCTCCCTTCTCCATATCTTTGGTAACTGCTAATTTTTCTCCTGTCTCTGTAGTTTTTCCTTTCAACTAAGTCATATAGTTGAAATCATGGATCATGTAGCCTTTTTGAACTGGTTTCTTTCACTTAACAACATGCATTTAATGTCCCTCTTTTGTCTTCATGGCTTGATGACTTGCTTCTTTTTATCTCTGAATAATACTCCATTGTATGGATGACAACCATTTTTGCCTACATTCAGTTATTCAAGGACATCTTGCTTTCAGTAACTATAAATAGAGCTACTATAAATATCCATGTGTAGATTTTTCTGTGGAAATAAGATTTTAACTCGTTTGAGTGACTGCTAAGGAGTACGACTGCTGAATCATATGTCAAAACTGTATTCAATTTGTAGAAACTGCCAATTGTCTTCCAAAGTGGTTCTATCACTTTGTATTCCTACAAGCAATGAGTGAGGGTTTCTGGTGTTCTATGAGATGTGAATAGTTTTAGTGAAAGCCATGAAAGTTGTTGAGAAAACTCTGTGACTGGCAACAACCGGAAGCCTCTAACATTCTTAGACCTGTCAGGCAAAGAAGGAAAACAGGGTTGAAAGAACTTGGAAGAACTGGAATCACGAAGCTGGTGCCAAGTGTCAGGAGCAGTAGTCTTGGGTGCCTATAACCAACACCAGGAAAGAGGTGCTAAGGCTAGGTGGAAACAGGAAAACAACATTCTCATCTCTTTCTCCTCCTGTCCTGTACCCCTGCCAATGCCTCCCACTAGTGGAGCCAGGGAGAAGCTCAAGAACAAAAGAAGTCACATGATTTGGTCAGTAAGAATCAGTCCCAGAGGACACAGCAGGACAGCAGAAGGCAGTCATTGGATAGGCCAGCTCGGAGCAAGAGTAAAAGCCGGAGTGGGTAGGAAGTATTGCAAGGTTGTGGTCAAGATAGTGTAGTAAGCAACAATGGATCCACTAGTGCTAGTTGGAAAGTTTTTTAAGGAATGAATTGATATTTTTTCAGTATAGTGTATAACTGAGCCATTAAACTTTGGAGATGAGGGAACCTTGTCCTTATCTATCAGTTACAGTGCTTAGTGACACGCCTTTGTATGATCACTTCCAGATGAAACTCCATCGGAATCCAAAGTCTGTTCCCTGACTCTGCACAACAGTTTTACGGTCAGCAGCCCTGCTTCTTGTAAGCCTCACTTACAAATCCTTTCCCTCACAGCCCCTTTTCCAAAGGAAGTCTTGAAACTCCCTTTTGTCCAATCAAGTAAACAATTTTCTTATGAATGTGGAAAACAAAAACAAGTCAGCATTTGTCGTCTTCATTTTTGCTGTCTGATATACAGAGTCCTCCAGGAAACAAGCCGGGGAGGAGGTGGCAGCCACCGCTTGTCCTTGATCAGACTTTTCATCCTTGGGCCATTTTGACATCTTGGCCTGCATAACTGTCTGTTGTTGGGAGCTGTTTGACTCGCATATGAATGCTTAGCAGCATTCCTGACTTCTGTTCTCTAGATGCCAGCATTCTTTTTCCTGACTCTGATCATCAAAATCAAGTGTCTTCCAGAGGCAAAATCTCTATCCTCAGTCGTAAGAATCAGCACCATAGTCAAAGGGAGGCACCAGTTTCTGCCTGTGCTATTTCCATAGGAATTCAATGTCAATCTCCATTGCCTGACACAGATATGGCTCTGTGATTTTTGTTAACCAAAAAGTTGAATCCCAACTAGTTGCTGCAAAATGTCATTTTCTAGAAAATTCCATGGGAAGGGGGTGTCCTTTCTGACTTGCGTCATCTTCCTTACTGTCCTCCCCCTGTGCCCACACTCACATGATACCGGTTTGCACCTAGTACTTCTTAGCAGATCTCACAAGAATGCTTGGGTCATTGGTAAGGACTATTTTTTTTTTTTATGACAGCTGGAATAAAAGATTTGGGCATACTTGTACACAATTAGCAAAACACATGAAAACCCTGAGTTGGATCTTCATCAAATCATAAGTTCTGCAAATGCTAGCTTCCCATCATTATCATAGGTCCCTAGTGGTCTTTATTTATTTCATGTTGTTTTCGAAGTCTACACTACAGCAGTTTTCCTCTTTTTAGTCCTTACCTTCCAGAGTTCCAGAAGAAACAAATCTTCAGATTGCCCAACCTCCTTTTCCATTGGAGACAGCCCCCCTTATTTATTTATTTATTTAATATCCTGCTTCATTCCTAAAAAGGTTTGAAGGAGAGCGAAGAAACTGAATGGCACGGGTCAGCGAGAAAGAAACTAGAAACGACATTCCCCAATTCAGCACTGTTTTCTGAAACAATGTCAAGCCCTTACAAGGATGGGAAAATAACGAAGTCACATACCATGAAAGTCAAGGATTCTCTCTTAGGGAATAAGTGTCCTCGAGCTACTGTCCTCCCAGTACATTTGTGAGCTTAGCAGTTTGGAATGTCAACAGAAAGGGTGATTAGGGGCAGAGGCCTGCAGGAGGCTGCAGGGTGCACTCATTGATCAATGCAAGCAGAGGAGACAAAGTTGGAAGCTGTTTGGAAGGAATGTGCAAACTAGCCACTTTGAATTGCCATGCCAGTGGGATTTCTCTTCCCCAGACATGAGACAAATTGCAACCAAAAATCTTGAGCGAGCAGAGCTTCTGAGTACAGTGCCATACAGTGATGGGGATGAAAACCTGTTTGATAAATGATGAGACCCTGTGTTACTTGTCTTTCAACATCCCTTGGCAATTGATCTTCCAAATATTCAATCCAGCCAGGGAGATGCATCTGGTCACTTTATTTATAATAGACTTCAAGACCAAATCTGGGCTTAAATTTTTCTGTGTTAACTAATAGGAGGAAGGAAAGAAGGAAGGAAGAAAGAAAGGAAGGAACGAGGTAAGGAAGGGGAGGGGAAGAAGAGAAAGGAAGAAAGTAAGCAAGAAAGGGAAAGCAAAAGAAATAAAAGCAGAAGAGGAAGAAAGGAGGGAGGAAAAAAGGGAGAAGAGGGGGAGAGAGGGAGGGAGAAAAGAAAGTGAAAGGAGAAGAAGAAAAGGAGGAGAAAGAAGAGAAGAAAAAAGAAAAGGAGGATGGGGTGGAGGAGGAAAGAGAGGAGTAGGGAGCAGTATAACAGGGTGTAGTTGGGTATTCTCAGGTTGCCATGGTCTTTCCAAACTGGATGTAAAAGTTCGGAACCCAACTTTTGGGCAGAAGCTCAGTCCTCAGGGAAGGATTTAAGCTCACCAGAAGACAGATGTTATTGGAAACCCTTGCATAGATACCCAGGATGCCCCTAGTTATTAGTGTCCATCACAAAGGCTTTGTGATGGGCACTAATAACTAGGACTTGTGATGTCACAGTGCCCATTCTGCAGTCAGTAGTCATTTGGGCTAGAAGAACCGAGCAATTGGGGCAGCCTGCACTGCTCTGACTCAAGCACCTTGGCTGGAAGTATGAATAGAAGTCAAGGCAAGACCCAGGGTAGGTCAGAGATTTGGAGAATGAAGACAGCAACTTGGCAAATCTAGAGCAGTGACAGAAACAACAAATGCAATAGAAATAAAACACGGCCATATATAATTTCAACTTTTCCAAAAACCACGTTAGAAAAGAAACAGAGTCTAACAGCACATCTTGAGAATAAGGTACAGTTACACATAGTGAAATAAAAGAGTTGAATCCAGTCTCTGTGGCCACTGAGTGCTGCGACCTTGGGCAAACTCACTGGATTTTCTTTTTTTCTCATCTGTCTTTTGAGACCACTCTTCATGCCAGTGGATCACCAAGTGCACTTAAACAGTAAAATCTCCATGGTCTCAAAACTGTGAAAGCAATTTTTGGTGGTTTTAAGGATTGGCTCACAGTTTTTTGACACTTGTCCTTCCCAGAGCTGAAGTCTAATTTTCTGCCTCTTCACTGTGTGTCAGTGTGTTGGATTCTGTGATGCACTTCTAGTGAGCACAGCAGGCAGAAGTTATAAAAAGTCACTTCTGAGATTAGGCCATAAAAACAATTGCAGCATTTGTCTTGGGTCTCTCCCTCTCTCTACTCCCCTCTCCCCCACCACCTTGCAAGCCAGCTATCATGCCATGAGAATGTCTATGCCATGAAGGCCCATGTAGTGAAGTACTACGACCTGTCAACGTCCTTGTGAGTGAAGCTGGAAGCAGTCGTCCCCTGGTTGAGCCTTGGGGTGACTGTGGCCAGGACAATGACTTGACAGCAACCTTACAAGAGACCTAGAGCCAGAACCACCCAGTTAAACTACTCCTGAATTCCTGACCTACAAGAACTGCCAGATAATAAGTGTTTGTTGCTGTAAGCAGCTAAATTTGGGAGAATTTGTTACACAGCAATAGAGAGCTAATGAAACACTCCTGGAGTGTGACAGCCAAGAGGAATCACACACACACACACACACACACACACACACACACACACACACCAGATTGGCTCTAAGTAGGACAGCACAAACCCATCCTTTCCATCAAGCATGGGCTTGCAGGAAGCAGCAGTGACAGGCAGGCTCAATAACATTAACTGAGCCCTTCTGTGTGCCGGGCACTGCTCCAAATATTAATTTGTCTTAACTCATTGAATCCTTATAATGACTTACGAGGTGTGCAGTACTTCTCCCTCCACTTCACAGATAAGAAAACACAGCGTGAAGGGGTGAAGTAATATTCCTAAGATTATTCAGGTTATAAAAGCCAAAGCTGTGCTTTAGACTTTGATGATCTTTACTTCTATGCTTTTAGCAGGAAATGCCTTTTACAGAAAATTAGGTGAATTTTCTCCCCAGTGCCTGGTTCATAGAAATGATGCATGGACATGGTGAAAACCCTTGGAATAATAGCTTCCGCTGGGAACAGCATGTGGGTCCCAGGACGTCACCAACTTTGCCTGTTTGCATGCATGACCCTGGCAGCAGCCCTAATCATACTGGGTGGAAGAAGGGAGCTCTGAGACAGGATGATAGTTTAGGGCATTTTTTCTTAAAAATAAGACTCCTCAATATTATAAATGATTATGTAGTCATTCATCAAGGAGGATTAATGTCATCTGAAGGTGGAGGACTTGTTTTGGGGAATTCATTTTTTGTTTTCACAGTAACAACAGAGAACTGAAATGTTTTCAAGGTATAACATACAATGGACAGAGAGCAGAGTTGTTCTTTTAACTGGAAATGAAAAAGTGGTGTTAAACCACAGCAGATAACCCTGAAGTTCAAGGTTAGTAGGGGTTTCCTGTCAGGGAAGGCTATGAAACTCCAGTCTGTGGAGTTTCCTTCCCTGGAATTTCCCCTTTAATGTCTTTAGACTCTGATACTGAAAGGGGAAGGGGTGAACTCCATTCCAGAGGTCAGAAGTAGGACTTTAGAGTCAGAGCAGTCTGGAGCCTTTTCACTTGGTCATGTGCAAGTCACAGAAACTCAGGTGGAGACCAAGCCTATCCTCCTGATTCTTAAACTGCACTTTGAAGGTTTGTATTTTGGAAGCTTCAATAATTAGAGTTAAGTGAGCCCTCCTCTCCCCAATCTCCTCATTAGACACCATGTAACAATAAAGTGATTCTCAGAAAAACTTTCCCCAAGTCTGAAAGTTAATTTGTAGGTAGGTACCGAGTGCTAGGAATTCCTGACTTAACGCTGCGCCCAGCTAGATGCTTCCTCAGACCCTTACCGGAATGTTCACTTGAGACGAATGAAAAAACATTTCAGAGGCAAATTTTCACCGGGGATTGAACTCACAACCTTGCGCTTGCCAGGGCAGGCGCTTAAGGCACTGAGCCAAACTCCCAGCCCTGGTTTTTTGAGGCAGGGTCGCACTATGTAGCTCAGGCTTGCCTTGCGCTCGCGTTGTAGCCCAAGCCGGCCTCGAACTCACAACGCTCCGCCTACCTCAGCCTCCTGAGTGCTGGGATTAAAGGCATGCACCACCATGCCCCGCTTCAGAGGCAAAATTTAGCACAAGTCAGGAAACAAAATTCTTCCATAGACAGCTAAAGACAAGAATATTTCCTAATCCTAAACTGAAATGCTGTTCAGAAATTTGTTAACTCAGGGTCACCCACACTGTTCATGAAAGGGAGAATCCAAACAGCTTGGACAACCCTAGTGCCACCAAAGCAAAACCATTTCTGATGTCCATTATGTCAATTTGCTAGGTTTTTGATATTCACCAAAAGTAGGGTTTAGAATAGAGTTTTTGAAGTATGGTGGTATCCTAGTAACCTGTATCTCAATATTGCAGTTTTCTGACTCCCAGAACACGTATAGTAAATTGTGTAAATCTCCGATCATACTGACTTCATCTATTAACATTCCACCTCTGAATGCAGTTAGAAGGAGATGTGGAAACTGGCTCTCACAAGCTCTTTCAAGCTGTCTCCACATCATCATCAAAAACAGTCTTACAACTTGAGTTTTCCAACTTTGACCACCAAGTTCTCAGGAAACACACGAATGTTAACAGATCTGTGCTAGTTATTGTATGTTGTACCAAACAATGACCCTTTCCTAGCATCTTAAACAGTGTGCATTTATTATCTGTTTCCGTGGCTCAGGAATCTTGTCATAAGTGAGCTGGGCCCTTTGTTGCAGCGTCTCTTTGAAGGCAGTGATCAAGGTGTTGGCCACATCTGTGGACTCACTGGACGATCTAACTGGGTAAGAATTCACTTCCGAGCTCAATCTTGAGGGTGTGGGCCTCAGTTTCTTCTGGAAATTAGCTGGAGTTCGCCAGAGGTCTGTGCCATGGGAGTCTTGCATGTCTCATCAGAACAGCTAACCCTGAAGAAAAGTCAAAAAGAGACAGAGAGAAAGAAGAAGAGGAGTGAAGAAAAAACAAAAGGAGACAGTGACAGAGACAGAGACACACACACACAGAGAGAGAGAGAGAGAGAGAGAGAGAGAATGAACCAGCAAAAGAGTAAAAGATGGAAGTCACAGTTTTTTATAACTTAAAAAAGTGACATCCCAGCACTTTTACCATATTCTATTTGCTAGAAACAATTCACTTGATTCCATCTGTATTCCAAGAAAGGGGAATACTCAAGGGTGAAACAACCAGGAATCAGAGGTCAGTGGACAGCCTTATAGAAGCAACGTACCCTGAGCTCCTGGAACCCAGACAGTCCTCTGTCTCCACAGGCTCTGTATCTGAGAGTTCACCCAACTTCGGGCAGAAAATATTTGAATCAATATGAATGCATGTAGAGTGCTTTCTTATCATTACTCAATAAAGCATAAAAACAATTTATGTAACATTCACATTGCATTAGTTTTTAACTAACCGAGAAATGATTTAAAGCCTATGGGAGCACGTGTATATGTTGTGCACTAACACTGCACCATCTGAGTTTCTTCAGACTTGGGTAGTAGTGGAGTCTTGGAATCAGTCCCTGTGGCAGCTCAGGGGTGACCGTCCAGATAGAAATGAACTCCGAAGCACATACCGCACCGTTCATGATGATAGTATTTCTGCTTAGATAATAAGCAATGTTAACTAAAGCAAAATGAAAATGTTCGATAACTCCTCCTCCTTTTTTCTTGTCTTTAAGTTGGTATGAAAGAATTGGAAATTCTCAGGAATCTCAAACTGGTCACTACAGAGCTTCCATTCAACCAAGTAAATGTGGAAGACACTTGATGTTCTTTCTGTATGCTGTCCTCTGCTCTTCAGTCCATGAGAGACCATTCCCCTTGGCTTCACAGGGAATAGGCCCACGCCCTGACCCTGACAACCGGCTTCTGAATGACCTGCCTCTGGGACCCCTAGGTGTGGGCAATGGTAATCTGAAGATAAACCTCCTCTGAACACCACTCTTAATCTCTTTTCCACTGAGTCAATTTGTCATTCAATAAATATTTCTCCATCTTTTCTTGTGTTTCAGGACTAGTACTGTGTAAGTCATAAGACATAGGACTGGGAAACATATAGTCCTATGACTTGGCCTAAAAATTAGCTGTATCTCATGATTTTTCGCTCATTTCAAACTCTCCTATTTCTAAAAGAGCAAATCTGCTGAGACACAGATGACAACAGTCATGCACCATGAAAATTCACAAAATGGAACCTCATTCTTTGAGCAAAGTAGCCCCCTTCGTGCAAGCTGAAGTTATGTAAGGCGGCCCAGAAAGATACCCTGCCATAGCCAGGCATTAGAGACTAAAACAGTGGTTCTCAAAGTGTGGTCCCCAAACTAACCCCTCTGCAACCCTTGGGAATATCAGAAATACAAATTCATGGGTCCTGCCCAGACCTCCTGAATTAGCAAATGTGAATGGGCCTCTTCCACATTTGTTACATCAAGCTTTCCACATGATTCTCCTGGTTCTTTCAGTTTGAGAACCACTGAACTAGAGCATATCAGAGCTGAGATAATATGCTCAATTCCCTCACTAAAAATTAATGAGAAGACTGAGGTGCCAAAAAGTGACATGACTGTTCATTTCACTCAGCTAACAAGTAGTTCCATCCCGAAAACACAGACATTTCGAGTCCTGAGATTTCAGGCAGATCAGAGGCTGTGCTCCCCGTGTCAGCCCTAGGCTCCTGCCTAAACCCATTCCTGGCTCTGAGCAGATCAAGCACCTCTGTCCAGTCATGCACAGCACGTCCTGCCAGGTGGATGGGTGTGGTCCATGTACTCAAAGGTGTGTGCTGGAAGAGTTAAACAATTACCAACCTTTGATGGCCTTCCTGCTCTTTAATGCCACATACCTGCCCCATTACCTGCAAAGGTGAGCTCAGACAGAGGCTGTGATCACAGCCCTCCCTGGACACCTGCCAGTGCTGGGGAGCTGGGATGGGGTGCTGGGGTTGCCATCACATTCACACAATGAATGTTTCCACAGTAAACCCGAACTTCCCACACACCAAGGCACAGGAACACGGGGAGGAACTCAGAATTCCTGGCTCTGGTATAACCCTTTGAATCACCCTACGGAATGCTCAGAGCTCTCAAAGACATCATATGAATTTGTGAACAGGTTGAAAATGGTATCATAGCCAAAAGCAGTGTTAACGAGAGCAAAATTTCCCTTACTAAGGCAGAAGAGGGATGGGGATTTTTAGCCCTATCCTTACATCCATGGGAGCTGGAGACCGGGAAATAAGAGGAAAGTCCTCCAGAATTTTTTTTGAGGTCACCATTTCCACTAAAGAGACTAGAGAGAAATAATATAACTGCAAGGCACATGTTCTTACCTGAGCTCTTGGATGGGCTTTAATTATTTTTGAGTAATCCCCATGTCAATACGCAAGCATATTTTTTAAAACTTGCTTCATGAGGGATAGAGGTGGGTGGGCAATGTGTGATTCTGAGTCTAGAGCTCCATGTTTTTTATAAGCAAACGAAGCATTCAGGAACAATGGTATAGGAACAATTTCTAAATTTGTGAGGACTAGTTGCAATATGGAGGTCTGTTTTGAACAATACTTCTCAACAGGGAGCAGTAGGGGGGGCTATGTTCCTGAACCTTTTCAAAACCATTTTTAAAATTCAAATGTTCCTCTTGTAGGTTTAGAGTAAGGTTCTTTTAACCAGGAATAAACAAACCCATTTTCCTTATCATATAGAGTGACATCTAGTCAATACCTCTCCTTAGCCTCATCCGGGTCTCCTCAACTCCCACAAGAGTATATGAAATATGAATATATAACTTATAAAAATCCCAAACAGCTCAATTTTAGACTGCCTTCCCCAAAAAAGAAGAACCGAATAGTAATCAACTTCGAATTCTTACACTGTAAAGGAGAGGTCAGACATCAGCAGAAACACCCATGTCTAGCTGACAAATAGGCTTCACATTGTACAAATGGGACAGTGCTTAACTCATTTTAAAAATAAAGTTTTGATTTTGACACTTTTGAATTTGGCAGACCATGCTTCTCAAAGGTGGTTCCAATAATACCGCCTGCCTAGAATGGTGGACTTGAACACGGACTTCTCACTCCTCAAGCAAGACCCAGAGCCCAATTGCTCTCCCTTTGAATCTAAGTGGCCTTATCACAGCTTGGACCAAGATAATAAGTCTGGAGTAACACTATGCTATTTCTAAGACTGGGTCATAAAAAGCCTTAAAGTTTCTTCCTTGTTCGTTGGGACACTAATATTTGGTGCTCCCTGCCATGATGGAAGGATGTCCCACTATGCTGAGGCCACCATGCTGGGGACACATCTGACCACATGAAGAAACCACATTCAGCAATTCTAACTGGTGGCCCTAGGCACTGAGTCTTCCCAACTCACCCAACTTCACCAGACCCATCAGTATCAGCTCCCAGCTCTCCAGACTCCAGCCTCACTACCTCCAGCCTTAGAGTGTTACCAGCTGAGACTTCAGACACGGTGGATCCAAAACAAGTCAGACCAACTGTGCCTGTAAACCCTACCTAAGGAATCCATGAAATACTAGGATGGGTGTTTTTAAATGACTCTGTTTTTGAGTTTATGCAGAAATAGTACCAGAAGTTTCTTACTTTTTTTTTATAAAGGAAAAATGTTGCTCTAGAGAAGTTGGAGAATACGACATACACAAAGCAAGGAACTAGCGAGCCATCCCTGACACTGCGAGCCCAGGTTCATCCCCACAGATTGTTAGCACAACATGTTGCTTTCTTACGCAAGAGAACTTGTTTCTTTCCGAGTAAATAGAAGGCAGAGAGGGCCCTGGATCTTTTGTATCAGTGCTTTCTCGCTTGGCTCCTGCCTGTATTTTTTTGCAATCCTTGCTCTAGACTATGGTAAAGCAAATGAATATTCATTGAATTGCAAAACCAACCCATTCTTCTTGCTGATTTTGTGTTTAGTGTTGAATTCAGCTGATACAAAACTTTCCCACTGGTTTCATAGTACTTAAGACTGATCTTCACTCCTTCCCTCCTTCCCTCACTTTCCCTTCTCTTCCCTTCCATCCCTCCCTTTCTTGTACATTTTCACTCTCGTATCTACACACCTACTTGCATATCACAGCCCTGCACACTAGCCATCCATTTAGCTCTCATTCTGAATATAGTAAAGTAAGAGCTTTCAATCCTGCTAAGGCTTACTCAAGATGCACCCATTTAGGAAGAATTTAGGAAGTTCTTCAAAATATTGAAACTGGGGCTCCTCCCCTGACCCATCAACTCACATCTCACACATCCATGCAAAAACCTGGACTTCATCAAGTGCTTCAGGTGATTTTGGTGCTCATTGCAGCTTTGGAAAACAGCCAAGCCTTCTACAAACAGCTTAGTTTTCTATTTGCTGTCAAACCTTAGATTTACAAAGACAGACCTGGTGTGACCAGGGCCACGGGTCAGGGCTGTGATATGGAGGTCAGAGGACAAGCAGAGGGCCATGGTGAACAGAAGTGAGGAGGTGCTCAGACGTTGTGGCTGTGATCTCCAGCAGCACATGGTGGGAGCTCAGCTGGGCAAGGCGAGTTCAAGCAGGACTCTTTACTGTGAACTCCATGAACCCTAACAGAGGAGAAAAGTACTCTTTATTCATACTAACAACTGACTGAAATATTTCATTTCCTTTAATTATGAGTGTAGGCAACAGACCACAGAAGTGCAGTACACATGACTTCGTCCCTAAGAGAAATCACAGAATTTTTACATTGCAGAGTTATCTCCTGGCATCGTTTTCTCTCATTGCTACTTCAGAAGTAGGACAGTTATAATTCCCCTGCCTGCTCTGTCTTGCTATTCAATAGACTATAGAGAAATACATCTATTACTATAGAACAATTTTTAAAAAAATATTTTGATATAAACTGGCTCTGTGTAATCTCATGTATTTTATGCCATGGCTTTCAAACATCCCTCAGGAAGGAATCTGAAGGTTTCACCAGGCTGTCAGAAGCCCGCGAGCCAGAAGCCCTGGTTTACAGGGACAGGTAGGCTGTGACACAAGCCAACGGCGCCTCTCACATGCACTGGGTTGAGCCTGGCTGCCACCTCTGCCTGTGTTTCTGCCTGAGCCAGAGGGGCCTGAGGCCTCAGATGGAGAGGTGCTGGGTGCTCTCAGCAGAGCAGTGGTCTGGCCTTGGGCCTTGGGTTCTGCGTCCACCACTCTGCTAGGCACAATCCACAGCCCCGGGCTGTTACCATAGCAAGTGGGAGTCTGTCTTCTTCAAATTGAGCCAACTATCCTCACTCATGCCATTGGGCTCATGATGTGAAATGACTTAGGAGGCACACTTTATAAATAGCAGGGGTGCCCTGCCCCTTTGTGGAGCACCCAGAAAGACGCTAACCTCACACTAACAATACCTGCCCCAGGTCACAAGCTGAAGGACCAGGTACTGTGAGAAGACATTTACTCACTTTCACCAAAAACTGCAAAGTCAAGGTTTTTTTTCAGCATCCAAACTATCTCCCCTTTCCACATGAACACAAAGAGACTCTGCAGGAACAATCACTATGTAATATTGACATAGTAATTGCAAATACTACTAATTATTGATAATTAATTACAGATTGTAAGTATTAATAACATGATTATAATTTTGACACCGATTCTATGTATTATAGTAATTATAGCTAATTGTTATTTTCCAATAATGCAGTATTAACAACAGCTGATAGTACTAATAACACTGTCACATCATGCTGTGTATCTGAATGTGACTTTGCATCTTACTGTCACTGTTTCATGTCACCTCAGCTCTCTAAGATGGAAACACTCCAGGGCCCGTGTCCTTGGCAAGGGATTGGTTATTTCCCTGGGATCTGGTGTTTGAATTCAGCTTGCCTAATAGAAAGGCCGTGGCTGCCCCTTCCATTCAGGTCTCTGGTTCGCACTCTACCCTGATGTCAATGCCCCTGGAGCTTCACGTACTGCTCCCGCTGGCTGGCTGGCATGAGGGAGTCAGTCATGGAGCCTTCCGGGAACAGGCCCAGTCAGGCAGCCTCAGGGCCTCAGAAGTGTGATATCGGAGTTTTCCTTCAGGCCAAAATCCTACAGCCCCTCACTCCCATTCCCCAGTCTTGGCAACCTGAGTAGGCAGCTGAGCAAAAGCCACAGAGACAGTCCCAGGAGGTGTGGTGTGACTAGGGATAAATACAGACAGAGAACGTTTGAACCAAAACACACAAAAGCTTGACGACCAGGCCCTGCCAGGACATGGCAGCTCACGGCTTAGAAAGGTTACCGCTTTTCTTCTGAACATTCCCAGTCACCTGGCTGAAATAATAATAATAATAATAATAATAATAATAATAACTGACACTATTGGAGGTTGTTTCAGATTGGCAGCACTGTACCGCTCAAGCACTACAGCAGGGAAAGGGCGGCTGTGGAGCCAGAGGCAAAATGAACATTTTCTTGCCTGGAAAGGGAGGAGGTGCAGGCTAGGGTTAAGGGGCGGAATTTCTCTGGCTCATTCCATGACGCCAAGACCAAGGTTAGGAATGAACTGAACCACCTTGTAAAAAGCATTATATATAAAGTCATCTGTTTTCCTCTGCTGCTGCTGTCACAAGCCCCATGTTCCTATCAAGGGTTTAAAGCAAACACTGTAAGCGGCTCAAAGAATAACCTCATTTCTGATTCTCTGCTAAGACCTGATTCACATACAAAATGGGCTTATGAACTTCCAGTTTTGGGAGGGGAGGAGGGTGGGGAAGGACAAGAACCCTTTTATTTAGCATCTTATTCACAATGAAAATTGGCTCAGAAGCCAACCACATACATTAACATAGCTTGGGCAAGTTTAAAGTTTATGAATACATTTCTGTGGAAAAATGTGAATATGGAAAATCCCCCTCTCTTAGTTTGCCTTTTCCAAAAAAGCAATGAGTTCTGGGCTCAATGTGCGTCCATAACCTCACTTAGAATTGCCAAACGGGACTGAGCTGGGGAGCCCGGGGTGTGAAGGGAGATGAAGGTCTGCTACCTTGGAAACCAGAGGAGAGGAAGGAAGGAGGCCTGCCAACTCTCTCCGAAGTAAAGTTTCATCATAAATCAGAGAGCGGAAGCCCATCCAGAATGTACCCAGGCTCTCTGGGTCTCTCTAGTGACATGGGTGCCTGATGCAGAAAATGCATTAAGGAGATGGAGACAGAGTCAGAGACAGAGACAGAGACAGAGACAGAGACAGAGACAAAGACAGAGACAGAGACGGAGTTGTGTTTCAAAGCTTACTGAAATTGCACCAATTAAAAGAAGAGTTGTGGATAAAGACTTACACATAGCAATAACCAAAGTCTTCTGTGATGAAACTGCCATTGAGTTTTACTCATAGGGTTTTTTTCCTTGAGAAACATTTAGGTATTTAGAATGCAAAGCAATGAATCCTCCTAAAGACAGCACTGAAGTTAGGGGCTCTTGCTGATACTTCCCAGCTCTGTTATTTTTCAGGCACTAGCAGACAGATTCTTAAAAGAATAATGGATTTGGCAATTCAGTCACAGAAAACAGAGAATACTTTAGAAATTAGGCTAAAATATTTCCGCCACAACTGCAGAACCATCCATCCACCCACCCATCCATCCACTGATTCATTAATTCTTCCATGCACCCAAGAAATATTTACCGAAGATCCAAAGGCAACTTGCTTATCCCTATGCCAAAGTCTGCAGAAGACCTAGGGAAACAGTCTCCATTCCTGCAATCCACCTTCGCTTCCTGGCCAGAAGAATTACCGGAGAGCTGGTTCTGGTGGAAGATGTGGCACATACAGAAGTCATGATACAGGAAAGAGATTATTTATGAACCAAGCGGCATTCTGAGTAAACATATAAGCAAACAGTTTGCTGACTAATATTAAATAAGGCAAGAGAATCCTTTTAAACCAACAAGGATCACAGAGGAAGCAATTGGCAAGGAGTTATTAAGCACCTACTTAGTGGCAGGATCTGCGCATGCCCCGGACGTATAGGCTTGCTTTTCAGTTCTCACACTCACAGCGCTCCATGAGTCTGCTTGGGAAGGCAGACACAAGCAATGTTCTCACATTATGGTAAGTGCTACAGGTCTGTAAGAGATAATACTAAAGTGCGTGATTGTTCTACAAGCTTGGGGAAGAAAGAGCATGAACAAAGGCCCTGTGGGGCTAGGCAGATTGGCGTTTCTGAGGAAGTGCCTGAAGACCTGTTTAGCTAGTGACACAGACATCTAAGATCTTCGTAGGCTATGCTAGAGGCAGTGTAAAGTCACGGATGGTTTCTGTCAGGGAAGAGCTTTACTTTCTGGATGTATCCTTTGAATTCTGGGAATGGAAAGGCCCATGGAGGCAAAGGATAGAAGCAGGGAGTCCACTGGGGTAGGCATTCAGGCAAGATGGGGGTGGGCCATGAACCAGGACCTTTCAGGCAGAGATACAGAGGATTAGAAGTACATAAGAGCTGCATAGAGGAAAAAGCACTGCAGGAGAAAATGGAGTCACAGCCTGTCCTCCAGAAGTGAATGAATGGGAAAGGAAGAGAGTGATGGGTGGTGGATGAAGGCACAGTGAGCATTGTAGGGGTCAGCACGAGACAGGGGACGGAGGGCAGATTTCAAGCTCCAGTAGGCACCAGCCAGTCACTGAGGTAGCTGTGGATGAGCTGTTCTTGAGGCCAGATGCCAGCCAGCTTACCTACGGGGAGAGAATACATGAGTCCAACCAGCTCCCGGAATGTAGCGACATCTCCATTCTTTCTCTCCTTTCCTGTAGACTAGCTCTGTCTCCATTCTGTATGCACCATGAAGTTCCTGAAATCCAAAAGTAGAGGAAAATGACAAGTCTTAGATATTCGTGATTACAGTTTTTCATATATTTTCAGAGTACAATTCAGCAGCCGTAGAAGTGGATGTTCAAATACGAACAAAGGGTAAAATTGTTTTTAATTTAAATTTTGAAAATAATACAAGAATTCTGGTGACCTGAATAATAATGCTATTCTCTTTGATCCAAACCACATATGCCTCACCTTTCCAAAGATTACAAGCTTTTCCTTGCACATGCAAATATGACATGACAGCCACCCCCATCACACTTGTATTGTCACTTGGTGTGCAGGCAAACTTCCATTGCATTGACAATACCAGGTCACACTCACCTTGAACTTCCTGCTAATGAGCTTCACAAATCACCATCAGAGTTCCTTAAATGATTAGAAAGTTGGACCCAGATAATACATGACATGAATTTGTCACAATTTTACTCAGCTTATTGCATAATCTTGGCAAATGATTTCACTTTAAACTAAAGAAAATATCACGTTGCCAATCTGTTATTCAAAAGATAACTGACTCATCTTTTTAACAGTAAACTGGACCGAGATTTCTAAAAGGATACAATGATGAAAATAAGAATGAGGAGGAAGAGGAATATGAAGAAGAAGGAGGAAGAGGAGAAGGAAATGGAAAGGGAATAGGAAGAAGAAGAGGAAGAAGAAGAAGAAGAAGAAGAAGAAGAAGAAGAAGAAGAAGAAGAAGAAGAAGAAGAAGAAGAAGAAGAAGAAGAAGAAGAGGGGGGGAGGAGGAGGAGGAGAGAGGAGGAGGAGGGGAGAAAGAAGAAGTTGTTGATGCTGTTGTTATTGTTGTTGTTTATATATTTTAAGAATACTTCTAAATCTCCTAGACTTCTTCCCTTTTCCTTTCTTTCTTTCTTTTTTGTTGCTGTTATGGAAAAAAAAGTAGGTTGGTATAGAATAGAAGGTGGTTCTTGTTATTTTTTAAAACCAGTTCATCTTTATTAATGAGTCATATCTCTGTGTCAAAACCAGGTTCGTCCATGTCCCCACTGGCCTCAGCTTTAGGATCCCTGGGTGTGACTCATGGGTCATGATTCTGAAGACAGAGCCTATATTTCTCCAAAAACAATCCCCCCCTCCACTGGTGATGCAATGATACAACTCTATATAAATCAGTGGGAGTTTTTATGAGTTGACTAATATGTTAACACCCTGTGATCCAGAAATGGAGTTGCCTAAGCTTTTTTTAGGCTGGGTCATATAAATTGTGTCTCAAGCAGAAGTTCTAGAGTTTTTAATGTCTTCAAGATGATGTGGCAGGATCACACACACACAAACACAAAATGGATGCTTGATATGCATGAATTTGTGCAAATCTTATCCACATTTTGCTTAGAAAGAGGTCAATTCCTGTGTATTTACATTGGCTCCCAAATTTTGGCCATCTCTCTTGGAATTGCAAGAGTTATACCTAACTCTCAGGGTAGAAACAAGAAATTATAATATTTGAACCTTACAATTTGAGAGCACAGTTCCATTTGGCCCATCCGAAAGACTGAATAGGCCACTTATCATCACGTTCATCTAATGTTTCATATCCATGAAGTCTACAGTCTGGAAGAACCCCTTTTGCCATCTCAACAAGTTCCTCCTTGGGTAATCAATTTCATTCAGCATTTTGTAGGGAGATAAGAAGACAGCATTGGTTAGAAAAGGAGAAACAAAATCTTTATCAAAACAGCACACTTTCTTTCAATGCAATGTACCCATTATTAAATGGATAGGGTTTCAAAATCAAACCATGATGGCAAACATGGCTGAACTGCAACCATTTAGTTGCTACCTGGAGCTTAGGTTTGAAAAGAATACTGGTTCTGAGGAGGAAATCACCAGGTTAATCAGTGATATCTGTCATAGGCTCAGAATCGGGTATCATTGGCTTTCATGCCATCTATTCAATATCCACATCCTACTTCATTAGCAGAACATTACTGTAAATAAAATGGGACATAATCTTAAGATAATACATTTTCTGATATATTCTCATTGTCGTAAGTATTCTATATCTGTTGTCAGTCAAGGGAGCCCTGTAACTAATAATCAAAGGAGTAAATCAGTGAACAGTTGCTTTGTGTTGTATAACCCCATGCCTAGGCTCACCATGAGACGTGTCAGGGACTCCTAAATGTTTATTCTTCACACACACAGAATCTTCTTTTGGTTTAGGGCTTTCAGTTGTTTACTAGATATCATTGTCTCAAAGATGGGACATTCAAAAGACACACATCTCCTTACTCTAAAACAGATTCCTCTTTATACATTTTATGTATTACTAATGGCATCCTATGAACTCAGACTAGTCTAGAAGTCATACTTCTTCACTTTCAAACATTTCACACAGTTAGCAAACTCCAGCAACTTTTAATGCTTGACTTTGACTTCTATCTTGATCCTAACTCTATCACCTTTGCTTTTGCTTTTGTTTAGGTTTCTGTAGTTGCAGAACAAATTACAAAGAAAAAAATCAATCACTTATGATTTCCCCCATTTCTTTGGGTAAGGCATGTGGGCATGGGTGAGTTGAGTTCTCAGGTCAAGGGAGGCTCCAGGGAAGATTTTGCCTCTGTGATCTGTTGAATTGACAGTCCAGCTCCCTGCATCATAGAGCTGAGGTCCTAGCTCCTTGTCAGTACTTGGCCAATGGCTGCTCTCAGTTCTTAGAGCTCTCATTTCTTGCCATGGTGGTAACTCCACTTTCAAAGCTACCAAGGAGACTTTCTCATGCTTTGGGTATCTCACACCAGAAGATTCCTATTCCTCAGCAGCCCTTACTCGATTAGCTCAGATTCACTCAACTCAAAGTCAACTGACTGGGGACTCTGACTATTTCTGCAAACCCATTCATGGCAGCACTGAGATTAATGCTTGACTGAACAGCTGGGAGCTGTGTATACACAAAGTGCTGTGAATTTGGGGGAATATCCTAGAATTCTGCCTACCACAGTTTCCATGATCACTGCTTTCACTAAAGGTCTAACAATCTGTGTAGACCTTGGTAAGGACCCTCTGATTCTATCTTGAATTGAGATACAATGGGACCTGTTTGGAAAGTTTATCTGCAGTGTGCACCCAGCAAACACTTGTGGGGACATAAGGATGTGAAATGAAACAGTGTTATGGTTGAAGCATTGTATCAACTTAAGAAGTTTAGAAGTTTAGCTGATAGATTCAGCAGGGAGCCAGGATTCTTACTTTGTAAATATCCTCATCCTGTGCCAAAGGAGGGCAAAGAGATTTTGTTAGTGCTACATCTGCCCTCAGGGGTGGGGGATGGCCTGCATACACTATAAGGGAGGAGAAGAGGCTTGTTTCCCTCTTTTTGCTTTGGCTGCTTTTGTTTGCTGCTGCCTTGAAGTGTTGCCTCAGTGCCATGCCACCCTGCCTTGGAGCCAGCTGATTATGGACTGAAACCTCCAAAAACTGTAAGTTAAATAAAACTTTGCTTCCCTAATTTTAGGTGTCAGGTGTTTTGTCTCAGCAAGGAGATAAGTAACCAGGACAAACAGGAAGGAAAACAATATATGTCAGGTTAGTAAGGACATCAACACCATGAGTAGGTGGACTCCTTTCTGCTGAGGAGGGTGAGGAAGCTGGGATGTTTATCTCCCAATTCCCACCTTTGCTGCTTGAGGGTTTTTCTCTTGCTACATAAATTCTCTAAGTTGTTCTCTTCTTGTCTAACTAAAACAAAAACAAATAAATAAGAGACAGAACTCTGATCATATTACTTCTCTTTATAAAAATATCTATTTGGTCAGACAATCAACAAACATTTACTGAACATCTACAACATGTGAGAGTCACGGCGAATTCAATAAGGAAAAGAGTGCTCCTTTGAAAGCTCGTGGTGGGAGCTGTCCACAAAATAAACTCCACGTTCCTTCATAGCCATGCGTCCTTCCAGATCAAGTGTGACTCTATCTTGGCAACATCTTCCTTCACCTGTTCCATCAAAATCATCCTCCATTCAGCTCACCCAAAATCCTCTCTATTCTCGGCAAATGTACTCTTTCAGATCTGTTTCAACTTCACTTAATCCAAGAATGCTTTCCTCTCCTCTATTCCAGGTATTTTCTTTCCTTTACAATACCTGATTCAACAAATGCTCTTCTGATCACCATCTTACCCCTCGGCTTTTATTGCATTTATTAGTCTTTTTACCCCCATCTCCCTTGGGCCCGCTGTACAGGAGGGATTTCTGAAATGAATGCACTTAAGAAGCATAAAAAACAAAACAATACCATGCACTCATTACATGCCATACTGCTGAGCCAAGCCACCAGACCTATCTTTTATTTAAAAAAAATTTAAGACGTAAGGTCTCCTTACATTGATCCAGACTGGTCTTGAACTCCTGGACTCAAGTGATTCTCTTGGGGGAAGTTTCCCGTTTCATTTATATATGCCTGAAATACAAGATATTTAACAGCGATGGCTTATGGAGATGGAAAATGAGGTGGTATAAAAAAGTTTTAAGATTTCTTTCTATTTTATATTTCCACATATGGCATTATTTTTGGTTTCAGGGCACACCTATTTCTATAGTTAGCTAGATAAGAAAGATGAGATAAATACATACATCTATGAGGAGAGAGAAAAGTAACTTCATAGGTATGAAAATTAATAAATACATAAGTTGGTTCTTGATGTTCTAGAGTTCAGCATGAAAGTTAGCACATCAACACATTCTTGGGGCTGTTTTTAAACAAAAGATCTCATAGACACCAGGGTTAAGGAGGCCAGATCCTCAAACTAATATCTCCTTTGTTTCAACAGCGAAGCTTTTCAACTTATGCTCGATAGTTTTCACGGGTTTTTTTCTTTTCTTTGTAAGCCAAATATTTGGAAGCATATATGTATATGAATTTTAAAAGAGGTTACCTTTTTTTAAAAAAAACTCAGCTTTATTTCTATGAAGTCCAGTGTGTACTGTAAAACAGACATAAGTCATTTCTGTTAAGCAATACAAGGAAATTTTAAATCACAGTAGGCTTATACAATAAAATATATATTTCAACAAAAACTGTCCCACATTCAATACTTCCACTAAAAATGAACTGCTGGACTCGGAAATTTGAAGTACATACTTGAGATTCTTTTTCTTTCCCCGGAGTCCCTTGTTTAAGAAAACTGCCAGTTCTAGAATACATTTCTCTTACTTGAGATTTTGCTTTTAACAGCTGGTATTGAACTTCTATTACATACTAACCACTGTACAATGTGTGGAAGTTTCAAAAATAATAAAATTGAAAGAAATGCACCTAGGAAGAAATGCTAATTTTTTTGTCTCACTGAATATTATGTTCAATAAGTCCAAATTTTTCAGAATTCACATAGGAAAGGCCTGATTTAGGATTTTATAGTTATCTGCTAGTATTTGCTATTAGATTTCAAATAATTAGGAAGCCAATAGTCATAATACCCAAAGAATACTTACCTGAGTGAAACAAAATCAAGGTCTCTCAGAGATCAAAAAAGGTCTGATATACATCATTTAAAAAATTTCCATGCATTGCTAAAAACAAAGAACTGTTATCATTTGGTTTTTATTTATTTTTTTAAAAGATAAATAAAAATGGTACAGAATTTCAAAACAAGATAATAGGAGATTAACCATGGTTAATATATTGCATATTGTTATCTTAAAAGTAGTTAGTTGCTCAGATTACGAAATGGAGACATTAGAAATTGATCGAACAATGTAAGCACAAACTGTTCTTTTCTATGAACTAGTAGAGATTAGTAGCACAGTTATTCCATCATACACACACACACACACACACACACACATATACGCATATATATTCGTATTCCTTCTATTTTCTCTTTTCTCCCATCCTAGTTGTTCCTTCCTTTTGAGTAGCTTCTTCCCTATTTGGCTTTCACAATATCTATTATACATTTTGGATCTTATTTAATCTTTAAGTTTTTTATGCTATGGAGACAATGCAATGTTTATACATGTGTATCTGATTTATTTCACTTATGAGTTTGGTCAAGTTGCATCCACTTACCTACAAAAGCCTCAAGTTTATCCTTCCTTATAGCTCAGTAGGTTTTAAAAGTGTGAAATATTTTGCATCTTTACTTTGAATATGGTAACACTTGTAATTTACAAATGCAATGCAATGTAACTACGATAGTCATAAGATTAATACATGTCATTATAAATGACATTATGGTTTATTAGACATTGACTGATTCTGTTAAAAGGACTCAAGTTAGAAATTGTAAAATAATATACTTGGCTTGGCCTTTGACCTGTATAACAACATGCACACATGTGCAATCCATCTCGAGAAAATGACAGAGCTTTATCTATGAACTCATCTGAACATGGGAAATCTAACTCTGAGGTCATGCTGAAAGGCCCATGTGCCATTCCCTGATTCAAAAGGGAAATGTAGCTGGTATTTTGGATACATTGTGGCCAGGACTTTGGCACATAAGAGAAGGTGTACCTTCTTAGAAAGCATTCTGCAAAAGTAAGACAGACTGCTGTTTCCACACTCCTCACACACAAACCAGAATACTTCCTGCCCTTAATCATGACAACCCTTTTTGATGTAAGTAGAAAATATTCTATTACCCTCTAACAAAAGATCTCCTTGGCCTACATTCCCAGTCAGAAGAGAAGTTAATGCCAGGGCTGGTACAGATTAGTCAGGTATCTGAAAATGAGATAAGGAAAGAAAAGAGGAAGTGAAGGAAGAAAGCAGAGAAAAAGGAAAGAAGGAATGGCGGAGGGAGGAAGGAAGGAAGCAAGAAGAGAGGAAAGGAAAGGGGAAAGGAAGTGAGTGAGGAAGGGGAAGAGAAGAAGGAGGGAGAAAACAACAGATCTTCAAGGAGAGAAAGACAAGAAACTTTGTTTAACAAGGCAGCCATAGAAAGGTACAAAATCTTCAGGGCTTTTCCTGCACAGACCTCAAAGTTGGGGCTCCAGCCCCTCCCAACAATGAAACGATAGGGAAATCCAGGGTCCTCCACAGCTCTGGCATAGCTGTGGACAGCTTTTCCCCCATATGTTTACAGAATTCCAAAAGTACAGAAATAGCTGTTGAACTCTAAGCAGTTTTTGTAAAATTACCCTAGCTTGGAGATGTTTTCATTCTACCCTGGGGACTCTGGTAAAATCTAAATAAGTGGAAATGTTCAGCTATTTTGGTGATTTCCTTGTGCTAAATAATATTCTGTAGATGGGATGAAACACAGAAAAAAATGTAGATATTTTCACATTCGTATAAATCAAAATGGCTGAATGTTTAAAAACAAACAAAAAAGTGCCCTGGGATTGAAACCAATTGTGGAAATTCTTAGTCGAAAGGGGTAATTTATTAGATCATTTATAACAAGAAGCACAAAAAGCAAATAAAGACTGGTGTCTGTGACCTCAGCTGCCATAAACACGGTGATGTTTTCTATTTATAAGAATGATCACAATAAGTTTGTGGAGGTCCCGTGGTAGGAGAGTCAATCTCTGGTTCTACAAGGAGCCTCCACTTCCATTCATATCCTGGATCTGTCCATCTGACAACTGGAGGTAACTTTTCTTTTTCCCATGCTTCTACTCATTGACCTCACTGGCTTTTATAGGATCCATTCTTTACAATCAATCATTCACAAAAGCGCAGTGAAAACAACCATCCTCACTGGGTCAATTCCCATTCATTCCTCAGATAGCAGCTGAGACATCACTTTCCTAGCTAGGCTCTCTCTGACCACAAATTCTCCTCCAAAATCAAGCTAAATACTCTGTCTTATACCCTCTCATTAGTTTCTGTCCGTTTCTTGGACTGGAATTCCTAAACGTACAGGAGTAATGTATATTATGCTCACCATGACTGCCTCAGGGCCTAGCACAGTGCCCAGCTTTACTGCATATTCAGTAATTTTTTTTTTTGCTTGTTTCTTTTTTTAGTTAGTAAAGCATCATCAAGAGTCTTTGACTGCAAAGAACAGAGCATTTGACTGTGAATGGCCCAGAGCAGACATTTCCACAGTGGGTCCATCAGTCAAGCCACTCTAGCATATTAGGGCCCTGAATCAACGTGACTGTCAGGCCCTTGCCAGCCATGATTATAAGCACACAGTCTCACACAACTGAGGATAAACAGAAAGAGAAGGGGTCGCTTCACAAACACCGGCCTCTTAGAATGGAAGAAAATCTTTCCTCAGGGTTCTTCCTTGACAGCTTCCTCCTCAGCTCCCATTGGTCAGGATGTGGTCATGTGCCCCTAACCCTAACCCAAAAGGAAGACTGGTAAGACAAATGTCTGACGCTTTCCAAATCTACAATAAAGAGTGCAAACTACAGGCAAGAAAGCAAATGTGGGGCAAGTGGCTTTTGTGTGGCAATCAAATGTCTGTCAGGAAGGGAGATTATATTCTTTGTCTACCTTTTTTTTTTTTTAATAGCTGTCATTAAAATATGAGCTCTGTTGTTCCTGGTCCAAAGAAGTAGGTATGCAGGAGAATAAAAAAGCATTTCATGAATAATTACTTGCAGTGTCTAATAAGAAAAGAACTCTGTTCATATCATGACCTCACACATTGTTTTGAACCTCTTAGATCAGCAAATCATACTAAAAATGTACCCCATTTCATCTTGTCATTAGTGTTTGATGTTATTTAACTGATGACTGCTGTCCATTATGGTTGTTATTTCAGCAAAATGGTTTTGTTGGATCTGGAGAAGAAATATTTCATGGTTTTGTTAATTATTTGTTCCCTATAAATGAAAGGCTGCTTTCAAGAACCTACTAGATCAACCAAAATATCCAGCAAACACTATTAAAAAGACAAAGTTTGGGGACCAAAAAGTTCATAGACTACTCAATATATTAATAACATCGGGCATGACTTTGTAATTATACAGAAACCAAATCTTATTGAGAAGTCAAAGATGTCGAGACCCAACTCATATCATGACTGGACTAGGGGATTTACTTTCAGTGTTGATGCTGGAGATAGATTTTATGTCTTTTACCTCCTCTATCCTGATTAGCTTGGCTTTTAACCCTTGTTTAAAAATTCTTCAATAAGATACAAAGTGCTGAAATGTTCTGTTTCAAATTTCTTGGCAAGAATTTGACATACCGGGGCATAAAAGCCAGCCTGAACCCTCATCTTGGAGATGAAGGATGAAGTCTTTCTCCAACTTAGAAAGTTAGGAACACATAGGACTCACTTAAGGTCTTCTCAGATCTGGAAGATTAGTAACTCCACTTTTCCTTGGAAGCATTAATCAGATCTGGCAAGCTCATTCATTAGTTGAAATTCACACTAGTATTGCCAAGAATTCTGAATTTGTGAGCTGTCCCCAGAGAGGAGCACCTTTATAGACTGTGTCTCCTGAAATCAACTGAAATTTTGACCACGTACAGAAAATCACTCCCTAGTAAAACCTGCTTGATGAATTGGTATTACAGGAAATTCTTGGTTTGTGTTGTGGCTGTTTCAAGAGAGAAAAAAAATCATCAACTGCACTGGTTAGGCTTTTTCTTTTTTTTTTCCTGGTTATATTATCACCTTGTAGACATTAACTTTATTTCAACTCAATTTTCATAATTATAAACTGTGCCATTTCTAGAAGTTTAAGACCATGCATCTCAAAGAATACTGCTCCTTTTCTTCCCACCCTAACAGCCTTCATAAACACAGTCATTCCTATTTGCATGTGATGTGGTTAGCTGCTGAGGATATGTGGATGAAAACTAATGGAAATGAGCTTATTTATGGGTGTAAATATTAGAAATAACATCATTCCTTTTGGGAAATTTGATTTTTTAAAAAATTTATTTATTTCATTTTAAAGAGAGTAAAATTGAACAAAATAGAATAAAGTCACTCAGAACAGAACAATGAAAGTGGTACAGGACTTCAAATCAAAATAATAGGAAATCAACAATGGTTACCACATTTTCTCTTGTTTTCTTCAAAATAGCTGTCCACACCACCAGAACAAATAAAATAAAACAGAAATAAAAGCTGTTATGGATTAAAAACTGGTGGTCAACTTAACACCAGCTGAATTAAATCAGTATGGTGCTGAGTGTAGATGGCCCACCTGAGGAAAGTTGCCAGCATAAATAGAGATGAGGAGAAAAAGAGCGAGGCATTGTAGTTCTCCTAAGTATTGCTGTTTCAAGATGATGGTTCTCCTGGAGGAGCTCGTCATGCTGGCTTCCCTAATATGGATTCGGCCATTATTGTTGGAGGAGCTCAGGATCTCATTGCTGAGAGTGGCTGTGGTTCACTTTGGGAGAGTTCTGCTCCTCACATTGAACAGCACTTCCTGGCTCTGGAGGGGAAGATTTGTGCTGTTTAATGTCAAGGAGAAGCTTGTCACGCTTGGCTTCCTGGCATGTGCTCGGCTGTTCTCATCATCAGAGGAGCTCGGGACCTTGCTGCTCCTGAGGATGGCTGTGATACTTTTCAGGGCAGCCCTGCTCCTTATTTTGAGTGTGACTTCTCAGCTCCAGTATAGAACCCTCAACCTACTGGCACAGCTCCTTCACCCCGCTGGCATAGACTTTCTAGCTTCCACCACTGACCTTTGGGCCTTCCCCATGCATCCATAGAACAGACTGGCATGAGTCCTTCCTGTGGGCTCTAAACCTCCATTTGGACTTGTGGGAGGCATTGTCATGGGCTCCAGGTCTTCAGCTGGACTCATGCAGGACATTGCTGTGGGATGAATATTCTGGGGCTTTAATGTTGTAGATAGAGTTTCCTGCACTTTCTTGTATTTAACTCTGGGTGACCATCATAAAACAGTATTATAAATTCTGTGTCCTGTATGCAGTTGTTCTCCTTGTAACCCCTGACTGCAACAGAACCAAACCTAACAAAACAATGAAAATGATACAAGAATTCAAAACCAGATAATAGGAAATTAACCATGGCTACCACTTTCCCCTTTTAGAAGTTTCCTCCCTGATCACTTTTACAATATCTATTGTACATTTTGGATCCCACTACCTCCTTCAGTTTTTTATTCTAGGGAGATAACATGATGTTCACTTTTATGTGTCCAAACAATTTCGCCCATGAGCCTGGTCTTAAATTATATCTATTTACCTACAAGAACCTTGAGATGATTCTTCTTTATAGCTAAGTAACTTTTCATTGTATAAAAATACTGTATCTTTCTTATCCATTCAGCAGTTGATGGGCAAGCTACCCCTGCTTATTTTGGTTTCCTGTCACATGGAACATTGTTTTCTCTCCTTTGGCTTTCAGTCTATGAATGTTCTTTTGAGTTAAATGTGTTTCTTTTATGCAGCATATTGATGGATCTTGTTTCTTGATTCACTCTTCCTATGTTTCTTTTCATTAGTGAATTGAGGCATCTACATTAATGATTACAACCAGCATGCACTGGCTTGTGGCTGCTATGCTATCCTCCTCCTGTTGACACCCCACTTTTTCCCTCCATTCAATTGCCTGCCCTGTTTGTCAGTCCCCCTCTATTGCTGTTCCTGGAACTGTGGTCATCTTTATCTCTCTCTAGAATAGCATTCAGCACTCTCTGTAGGGTTGGTTTGGTGGTCACAAATTCCATCAGTTGTTCTTTATCATGGAAATATCTTATTTTTCCATCAATTTTGAAAGACAGTTCTGCAGGGTACATCAATCTGGGTTGGAAGTTGTTTTCTTTCAGGATTTGAACCACTTTACTCCAAACTCTTTTTGACTTGTTGGTTTGTGTTGAGAAGTCTGCTGTGATTCTGATGGGTTTTCCTTTATAGGTGATCTGTTTCTTTTTTCTAACAGCCTTTATTATTTTGCTCATTTTTGGAATTTTGAAATTTTGGAATTTTTGGAATCTTGATTATTGTATGTCTGAATGTAGATTTATTTTAGTTATGGCTAGTTGGAGTTCTATATGCCTCACTTATCTGTATGCCAGGTCCTTTCCCCATGTTGGGGAAGTTTTCTGCTATTATTTCTGTAAATAGTCTCTTTAGGTCATTTGCATTGACCCCTGCTTTTTCACTGACACTTATCACTCTTAAATTATTTTTTGTTGTGTTGTCTTACAGTCATTGTATTCTTATTTCCTGATTCCTTGTTATTTTTAAGAGATCTTTCCCTTCACAATGGCTAACGGCAATCCTGTCGTCAAGGTCTGAAAGTCTATCTTCAGTCTCTTTCAAGTGTTTTTACCAACTTTTGGTGGAGTTTTTAATTTCCTAAATATCTCTTTGAATCTGTTTCATGCATTGTAATTCCTTCCTATATTGTTCATTCAAGGTTTCCATCATTTTCCTATGCTCCTCTTTTTTTAATCCATGTTTTCTTTAGTTTTGCTTAGCAATTCTTGATATTTGTGATTTCTTCCTTCACCTGAGATATTGTTTCTGATCTGATTACTTTTAGAGCCTCATGAGATTGTTTCCTTTCTTCAATTGCTATCCTTTCAGAGATTTCAACTGTGTGACTTCCCTTTTCTTCCATGTCTATGTCTCCCAGACTTGTCCTGTGTGTGCTGGGGGTCTACCATCGCATTTTACTCCTTCATCTTGACATTTTCATAGGTTCTTCCCAACAAGCTGGTTGTGAGGTCCCAGGTGCTTCTCACATTGGTTGCTCCTCTGAAGTGTAGGCAAATGAGCCAGGTATCTGGGTTTCACAGAACCCAGATTCCCAGGGAGGCAGTGGGGCATGGGGCAGGCTTCTCCAGACATGCATGGCTGCACTGAGGGTTCCCTGATGGACATGAGTGAGTGGTGGCAAGGCTGCTTCTTCTCTCAGCCTACGTGGCTACACCGGGACTCCCCTGATGGTGACAGACACATGGGGGCATGTTTGTCTGATTCTCTCAGCCCACACTGGCTGCCTGTGGGAAGTAAGCATCTCCAATGGCAGCATGTGGGCACAAGGGATGTGTCTGGCTGTTTCTCCCTGCTCACACTGGTTAACTGAGGGAAGCAAACATCCCCGTAGTGACAGGCATGCAGGAGTTAGTCTGGTTGTTTCTCTCTTTTAGGGAAATTTCAAAAACAGTTTGATTTCGAGATCTTTGCATTTCTCAAGGTAATTAAAAATGTTTGGCAGAATTAAGCATATTAGGGTAAGTCATTTTCCAAGGGTAAGCAAAAAGTAAGTCATTTTCCAAAGGTCACTTGCATCAAAATTGCCTAAAGAGTTTTTTTTTTTTTAATGCTGATTCTTGTTCCCTTTCTTAGAGCTGTTAAATCAGAATCTTTCAGAGTAGAATTTTAAAATATGGGCTTTTGAAATCTGTCTTTAGTCCCATTTCTCAAGATGAATTCCACACATCTTTGAGAATCACAGAAGGCATTTCTGGTCTATCAGTTTTCCTGATTCATCAGTCATCCTGCAAAAGAGAAGGTGAATAAGTGACCAAAAGGAGACAAGAAAATGATATTTGGTTCTGAACATGGAGCTGGTCATATCTATAACCTGAAACATAGTTGAAGAACCCTGGAACAAGCCGTGGCCTTCTTTGGCAGAGTAAGAAAACCAAAACATCCTTTCTCAGAATAGTATTTTTCAAAAACATAATACAAAATGCATGAAATTATGAATATGACTTACATTAAAGTATAATTTTATTAATGACCTCTTTGAGAATCTGTGAATACAGATAAAATCTCCTGGAGCCAAGGGATAAAGTTATGCAGCTATTAGATACCTAGTAGGTGGGAACAACAGGTCAGGTTTGGTTAGAGGCCACCTGATGCTGGCTGCCTGATCCAGAGCGAGATTCACAGAAGAATCTACTCATGGTTCAAGGAAAAGAATCAGTAAAGATCACAAGAAAAGTGCTTAGAAATGAAAGCCACAGAAAAACAGTTCATGCTACTCCCATCTGCTCTGTCTTACTTTCCTCCCTTTGCACTGGGTAATTCCCTTCTATCTACACAAGAAAAATTCTCTTCCATTTAAAAAATTGTACCTGGGTCCTACATTTGTATCTAGCTACCACCTTCTTCTCTCTGCACCTGTCTGTCTCTCTTTCTCTCTGTCTCTCTCTCTATCTCTGTCTCTCTCTCCCTCCCTGTGTCTATCTGTCTGTCTGTGTCTCTGTCTGTCTCTGTCTCCCTCCTCCATGTCTGGTGAAGAATCTAGAAGCAGTCATCCATACCTCACTCTGCTATTACCTGTGACTACCTGTCACTATTTTGCTACTGCTGTTTTTTGGGCCAAAGTCAGCAGCATTTGATACCACTGACCACGCCCTCTTTTTGCACTATACTGGGTCAACTTGCTAACTCCTCTTTGTCTGGTTTTCTCATTAATACAGCTGGTCCTTTTTGGTCACTCCTCCACGCGCCCCTGTTTCTCCATCACTCTCAAAATGTCTCTCGCCAACAGTTTCCTTCCTCAATTCCCTTGCCTTCATTTTCCTTCAGGTTTCACCTGTTCTTCACTCTTTCCACACATGGCCTTGCTGCTGGTGTCCATGCTCACTGCCTGCTGGATGCCATCACTGCCTAATACACCTGTCTGTCTCATCCTTGCCCATCTGATCCAGTCTCTACCCACCACTGCCCTAGTGGAAGCACCCTCCTCTTCAAAGTAAACCATGCCTTGATTTTCACTGCATTGCCTTCCCAAATCCCCTCTTGGAAGCCACTTCTGTCTTGGTAAGATGTTTCCCTCTGTGTCCCCAAGGTGCCCTGTGACCCACCCAAGATCCACACAACTCCCCATTGATTATCTCCCCTTCTGGGTCACAAGTTCTGGACATAAGGTATACATAGGCCTTTCATGTTCTTGCTCACATGATGCAATGTAGCCATAAGGGTGGAGTTTCAACCTGATTTTCCTTGAGATTCATTTCAGGAATCGGTGGAACACACTTCTAGGGGAGCCTGAGTGGGTAACAAAGGCATGGTTTTAGGGTCTATGTCTGGCTCCTGGCCCCTTCCACTCAGGCACCTTCACCTGCTCTGCTTACCATGAACTAAGCAGCTTTGCTATGCCACACTCTTCTACCATGACTTCTCTACCTGGAGCCAGGGCATCCTGGACTGAGAACGAGAGCAAGGTAAATGTTTCCTCTTTCAAGTGGTGGGTGTGGGGTACTGTGTCCCAGTGAGGAGAAGCTGAACAATGTGAGGCTCAATAATTTCTCATCCAAGTAGGGAAATTGTCTGAAGAAAGAAGAGTCAAAGGATGGATTTTAAAAAGTAAAAACATAAATAAATAACTAGGATAATGATAAACTACTACCACTGATTCTCTATTGCTTTGGATGGTGCTATGAGGACTTTTTTTCCTGTACTGAGGACTAAACCCAGGACTTTCCTACCAAGCTACATCCACAGTCCTTTTTATTTTGAGTCGGGATCTCAATAAGTTGTGTAGATGGCACTCAAATTTATACACCTCCTGCCTCAGCCTCCCAAAGTGCTGGAATTACAGGTGTGTGCCACCATGCCCAACTGAGAAATTTTATGTAATGATATAAAACAATAAGAGACATGATAAAGTGAAGATGATGACTAATCACTTAGATATGACCAAATGAAGAATCTCTGAATCTTCTACCAGCATTTTACAATTATACAACATTTATCTCGCTCAGTCATTCATTTATTTATGCATGGAACAATAATTTGGAGTTACCACCACATTCCAGTATGCACAGCATCAGGATTCAGTGGTGAACAAATATTGATAGCTCTACCATTATGAAACAAAGAAAGAAATAGTGAAGCAACAATAAATGAATGCTTATAAATTGAAAAATGTATACAAAGGAAACTTCCTGAAGCATCTGTGAGACAGGGGACGATGTATATTCTATTTCTAATAAGGTCTCTGAGTCCCTAGAGCATTAAACTTGCACTTGTGTGAGACTCAAATATTTCTTTTGTCCTCTGAATTGAATGCTTAAGCTAGACGTGCCCTGAGAAATGCTAAAGATGATGTAATTGCCACACACATTCTGTGAGCTTGGAATGGGACAATCAGCATACATATTTTTTGTAATTATTCTAGATGTGGTTGTGGTTCTTTCTTTCTTTATTTATTTTTTTGTCTTTTTGAGACAGTGTCTTGCTATGTAGTTCAAACTAGATGTGAACTCACTGTGTAGCCCACGCTGACCTCATATTGAAGTGATCTTCCTGTTTCAGCCTCCAAAGTGCTGGGATTACAGGTGTGCACCACCGTGCCCAGCTAGATGTGGTTCTTAACCTTGCCAGCTCATTAGTCACCCAAAGTTATTTTTTGATAGCAATGTCCTGACCTGAGAGATTCTAACTTATTGATATGCGATGGAGTCAAGACATCAGTAACTTTTTAAAAGGTGATTTTAATGTGCAGCCAGGACTGAGAATCATTGGCTTAGGTAACAGGTCAGAGGACTGTAAAAGGAAACCAGCCTACATCTTCCAAAGTCCAAGGAAGAATGAATCTTCCTTCATACACTTAACGCCCATTCTGGACAACACCCTGACTGAGATACTTTGGAGGAGTTGCTGTCTCCCAGCCCTTCTCCCCAAATACCAATCTCCATGCTCCGTGTCTTTCCACTTCTCAGTCCTCATGGGGAGGAAAAGCATGAACCCTGTATAATAACGGGGTTCTCCAGTTGGCTACCTTCCCAACCAATCTTCCTACCCTTCCTCTTCAAGTCCTTCCTCTTTCAAATAATGTCGATCTAGGACAGGCTGAAATCTCAGTTTCTGCTGGTAATCTATATAATTACATTACTCAGCTACCAAACCTACTCTTGTAAAATGACTTGAGACTTTTTTTTTTTTTTTAAACCAGAAAGGAAGGACCTTGCCACTCCCTGCCAGTACCGGGTCTGAGAAGGAGTCTTTATCTGCACAACAATGCCTCCTGGAAGAAGCTCTCCACCTCCTTGCTGAGCCTTCCTTTTCAGCCCAGCAGGTGCTCATCAGGAAACAAAATCTCCTCCTTGCCCATGGAACTGGCAGCACCTTCAAAGTAGGCCAAAGAATTTGGAGCTTGTCTAACCAGAAATTCTTACCCACTCCCAAAAAATGCATATCCTGTTCGTCCAAAGAATGATAATTAGCACCTGCTTCCATCACTGAACTCCTGTGGGATCTGGCAAGCTGCTCTCTTGGTTCCTCCGGTCTGTCTTGGCCACTGCTGTCTAATGAACCATGTGGGTCATGTGATAGGCCACCTAATCTACTAGAGAGGGTGTTGCAGGACTCTGGGAATTTACTTAGGTGTAACTGCCTTGACAAAACCATTAGAGAGTGTATAAGGAAGGATGCAGCTCAGACATAGCCAAGGAGATGATCCAATTTATGTGGCAGTGATGAGTTACTTCCCAGAATGGTTAGAACATCATAGAATACTGAAGCTCAGGTAGACTGTAGAAATTACCTAATCCAAATGTCCTTAATACTTTGGGACTCACTGCCGCTGGTTAGAGTTATCAAAACTATAGATCTTCTCCCCAGAGAAAAGCATGTACACACAATTTTTCACACAACTTTAGGGCATTGTGTTACAAACTCCTAGACTTGTTATTTCAAAACCCTGATACAGTCTTATTCCTTCAGTCACTCCCCACTCCCCTCACATACACATGCGTACACATGGACACCACACCACTACACACACACACACACACACACTCACACTACTTATACACTGCAAAGACCCTGATGGCCAGAGAAGCAAATGATTCTCTAAAGGACTCACAGGCTAGTAGCAGAGATGCAAATTCCCGAATCCTGATTCGAGTCTTACAGGACTTACCCAAGGACACTATCCTAATGCTTCCCTAGATGTTTGGGAACTGACTTTCTCTGGGACCATTCTCCTTCATCTGAGAATTCCTTTCTACAACCTTTCCTCTGTCTGAAGGTTTTGTCTTTTTGGTGAGATGGGCAACAATATCCCTTTTGGTTAGATAGCTTGAACCTACTCAAAATATTTCCAAGCACCAAGTCAAGGAGTCATAGATAGCCGTGTCTTCACCAGAGCACCACCTGGTGGAGCATTGCAATGAATCATACCTGTGCGAGGGAAAATGCCCAGGATGCAGAGAAGTTCCTAGAATGAGGGGAGTATGTGCCTTTTCTCACTTTTTTTTTTTTTTTTTTGTAGCACCAGGGATCGAACTCACAGCCTCACGCCTGCCAGGGCAGGCGCTAAGGCTACTGAGCCAAATTCCCGGCCCTGGTTTTTTGAGGCAGGGTTGCACTATATAGTTCAGGCCAGCCTTGCGCTCGTGTTGTAGCCCAAGCCGGCCTCGAACTCACAACGCTCCACCTACCTCAGCCTCCCCAGTGCTGGGATTAAAGGCGTGCGCCACCACGCCCGGCTTTTCTCCCATTTTTGATGCCAGGAAAGCAATTTTTCCCAGGTTTTTGACATGAGCATGTTCTTAAATATCACTAATGAAACCGAATTCAAAGACTAAGTGAAAAACTGAAACGTAGCTGGAAAAAATTTTTGTACCTTAACTTCTCATACAAAGTCAATACAATAATCCTTTTCTTTAACAACAGATAAACCTAGAAGTCAGGGTAAAATTTGTCTGGGAGGAATAATTGGTAACTGTACCTGGTAAGTAGAAAAGATCTCACAGAGGTCTTTCCACATTGTGGTCCCGTTGCCTGCGGGCAATGGGATTCTGTCTCTATCTCTGCCATCTAGGGTGATACAATCCTCTTAAATCATTTAATTGTTCTCATCCTGACACACAGATAATTTGAAACCAACGCTATGGCACTTTATCAGTCCTGTATGACTTTGACAGTTTATCACTTCAACTTCCTGTGTCTTGATTTCCTCTTCTTTAAAATAAGGAAGACAACAAGATGACTCATCTCCTATGGTTGCTGGGAGGATCTAACTGTATAATTTGTTTGGTTTTACGACTTTTTCTGCCCAATGGAATGATATGGGCTTTACTGGAAATGCTCATCATCTGAAAGTGCCATATATTTTTCCCAAGGTCATTTGTGGTCAGGGAATTGCCCAACGTGCCTACATGTTAATCATTCTGCGTAGCAGCAAGGTCATCCTGTTGGTGATTGTTTCCTCTTCTTCCTCAGGCCCCTGAGGGAAATATTACCTATAAACCTCAGCATCACAAAACCTGTAACTTTTATTTATCAGGATTCAGTGGAAATGTCTCCCAGATTTCCATATCAGATGTAAAATTGGCATAGTATTTAGATATAGAGAAATCAGATATTAGTGAGAGAAGGGAACCAAGACAGAAATGATCAAGTTCACTTGCTTTCTATACAGATGATGAAAGTGAGGTCTAGGTCACTGCAGGACACACAGCTATGCATGGCAGATCAAAAGAAAAACTCAGAATCCTCGCTTTCTCCAATCATGACAATGAGGGAGAAAAGAAAGAAATTCGTATAAGGAGTTAAATGCACAGGAGTCAAACACAACCTCTGACTCGTTGAATGAGCTGGGTTGCTAAGCTTCAAACACTGGGCATGATGTCGCAGGCTTCATCCATGGCCTGAAAGGATCAAGTTTCCAAAGTTCTAAATGCAGAGGCCATTGCTCACCCTTGTCTTCTCTGAAAATCGCAGTCCAAAACCCATGTCGCTGTGCAGTCAGGTACCTGCCCCAGGCAGACATAGGGCACCATCCCAGCGGGAGCCTGTGACTGCCTCAGCAGCTAGAAGCTTCAATTTCCTGGGATGGAAAAGCAGAAAGTGAGTGTGGCATGGACCACAATAGAAAGACTGCCAAGAAGTTCAAATGACACGGCTTCAGCTCCTGCAAGCCCTCTAAAGTCCTAGGTCATGTTATGCCTCGAAAATGGTTCACTTGGTCTACTGATCTTGCAAATTTTTCAGAAGAAACTATACTTTTCACCATCAGTTAAGACAACTATTTCTTCTCATTCTGACTTCAACTCCATCCCACTTCTCTTTGTGTTAGGTGCTTGTCTTGGTTACTTTTCGCTCTTTGCTGAGACAAAATACCTGATGCCCAAAATTAGGGAAGGAAAGGTTTATTCTTACAGTTTCCAGGGAGTTTCAGTCCATTAGTTGGCTCCATGATAGCATGGCATGGTGGGTCTGCTGTTCATGGCGGCTGCAAGCTGCAAGCCTCAAGCTGCACTGGCGAGAGAGAGAGAGAGAGAGAGAGAGAGAGAGAGAGAGAGAGAGAGAGAGGCAGAAGCGGAAGCGCAAGAGGAAGACCCGCCTTCCCTTACACTGTATCTCAGCTCCACCCCTGGGTGGGTGTAGCAGTCACGTCATTAATCCTGGCACTACACAACAAACTGATCACAAGGATCAGACTCAGCCCCATCAAAAGTACATGAGGACTTGGGGGTACATAGCATATTACCCGATACAGTGCTGTTACATGGCCAGGGATATTTTGAGATCCATAAAAGGGAAAGTAGAACTGGCAGAAGATTTTGCTTTGTGGGAAATAATTCAGTGGTTCACACTCACTTATATCATGTGAAGTGAGTTGCTGTTTTTCACCCACACGTAGGAATGAGCTGAGGAATACACTGGCTGCCCAACCTGTCAGCTCTTGCGGTGTCCTGATGGAAATGTGCAGGGCCCTGATGGCGTTAGAGCGTGAAAGTGTCCTGAGGTGGTTGACAGGAGAGCTCCACGAGCAGTAGAGAAGAAACAGCACAAGGACATGGGAACCAGAAGCTTGTCTGTGGACTTGGGAAAGTGGAAGTGGAGAAGAACTTATCAAAATACGAATTCTTTCCTATCAGAATATGATGTTTCCCACAGCATACAATCATACACATATAATTATATACATTTCTAACCTATAATTATAAATGCACTAAAATTATAATGTTTGTTACTTTCTATAGAAAAAATGAAACAACATATTGAAAAAGGTTGTGTTTATGGGATAGAAATTTGTTGCAATATTAAAGAAAGCAGGTGCAATTGTGTGCGAGGTGGTATATTTCATACATTTCTTAAACAATTAAACAATAGATTTGGATCAATCATACCATCCTGAAAGCAAAATTATCTTTTTATTCTCCTGTGTGAAGCTAATTAAAACTATTGCTATATGAAAAGGCAATCAGAGGAAGTACAGCCAAAAAGGTAAGAAAAAGGACAAAGTGGTTTGCTAAAAAACAAACAAACAAACAAAATAAAAACAGGTATTATTCTGGGGAATGTATGATGCTTAAAGTATTTTTAGTTGTTTATAATTTCTGGTGATTTCATTTTTTTTATTTTAAGCCAATGTTTATGGTTATTTTTGTAATTATTCCTTCCCCTTCCTCAGGCCTCTGAAGAAAATATTATATGCAAACTCCAATATTACAGAACTTACCTGTTCCAGGAGTCAACAGTCTCATTTTCTCCAGTGTGGCATGGTTTATCTTATATGACAAACTCAAAATATAAGTAATTCAAAGAGCAAAAGAACATAGACGAAAGGAGACAAGGGAATAGATCTTTGGTAAATGGAAAGAGGACCAAGAGATAGAGGGAGGGGGAAGGGAAGGGGAAGTAAAAAGAGTGAAGATGTGGTATGTACATGTATCAACTCCTCACGATGAATGCAATCATTATGTTGTGCAAACGTGTACTAATAAAACTTTAAAGAAACTTGGTAAGATTGCAAGGCATTCACTGAGGAGCTAGACAAAGGAGACTGGGCTAACAAAATTTAAAAAAAAACAGACCTTTCAAACAATGGCTCTATAGTATATTAAAAAGAAACATAACATGGTAGTATCAGGTTTTAGTTTCTACTGGTTTTGATAACAACTGTCCACCTCTCAGATTTACCCAAAGTAAATTCCTTGGTGCCATTTTTAATTAAAAAAAATTTCCTTTTGAATCTCCTTATGGTCTCCAAAATGCTATTATCAATGAGAAAACCAAGACAGAATTACACAACAAATGTGTACACCATCCACACAGAATTTTTTTTTTCCACACAGAATTATATGTCAGAAAACCCATGCTGAATGAGAAGCTTATCCAAATCATGATGGCTTCTCTTAGTTCCAATTTAAATTTTTCAACTCACTATGAAAAGAAAAAGATAACAAAGATCTTAAGACTTCAAAGTGGCTACCATGCCTAAAAACATAGGCAAAGATGTCACCAGTGGTTTGCTAATATTACATGGAAAACACATACTAGTATAATAATATTGTCTGCCGTAGGCATTATGGCTGCTATTGAGTACAGCAACAAAATGGGAATTTAAGCACTGCAGCACACAGAGGGTTAATGCCACATGGCATTGAACTGATAGGAGGTTGTAGAGTGTAAGATTTGCAGATATGAGCAATCACAGGGTAAGGAAATATTCCCTGAGGTTGGGCAAAAGAACAGGAAAGGAGATAAGAACTGTCATCCTTTGGCCTGCTGCCAGGATCTGAGACAGTTGCCATATGGAGTTCTGAATCCACTCAACAAAACTCAGTGCTGCTTGGAAGTTCTCTGAATATGAAAGGAATGTCCCAGCTTGACGAAGGACAGAAAAGGCCTCCTTAGGGACTTCTTATTCCATGCCTGTGGTTTCTCTGGGAAGGACAGTTTCATGCTTCATTATTTTCCTTAGTCATGACTTGCTTTAATTGCAAGAAATAGAAATCCATTCAAACAAGCAAAAGTCCTGAAAGAATATTCAGTTTAAGACTCGCTAGTTACTGCCTGGGATCTGGTGTATAAATCCAATATCGCGTGTCTTGTGCATATCTCTTTTAAAGGATTTTATTTTGTGTGTTATATGTATCAGTAGTGAACATTGTCATGTAGTGTAAAAAGGAAAGATCTACCTGTGAACAATGCAACCAACTAAGTGTCATACTAACTACAACATCAAACAAACCTTAAACAGTGAAAAAAAAAAAAAAAAAAAAGAAGACTATCCAGGGAAGAAAGAATGAACTATTGCTGCATATAACTATGTGCTAAATTTCACAAATATAAGGTTAAGAAAAAGATTTAAGTGGCAAAATGGTTCAAAGTGTGACTTGTAGGGCTTTATGTATGCAAGAATGCAAAAGTAACCTATAGCGTGATAATAGAGGAAGCCATTGTAGTCATCTGGTGGCATGGATAAGACAGCAAAAGATATGGAAATACGTAGATGGTTCTCACAGTTCTCTAAAACAGCCATCCTGGGCTGAGAAGGCAATGCAAGAGCTGTACCCTGCTCTTTCAAATTTCTAAAAGTAGCAGTTGGGTTGGTATGAGGTGGCAGCTGCTGGCCCATAGCGGAGACTTGCTTTATAGGCACTAACTCCTACCACCATTGCCCCCTCTCCTCCGTCAGCCAAGTCATGAGCTCTGAAGGAGTTCTTTCATTTTATAGCCCACCAACTGTAGTGCTCTGTGCTAAAGCTTGAGGACCCCAGATAATATCACAATCCAACTAGAAGAAACAGAACACTGATAAGATTACACACAGAAGTAAACTAAGCATAACTGAATAATCCCTCCAGAATAAGAAGCAGGATTAACCCAGGGAAGTTACACCATACTGAAGGAAGAGAAGTTCATATACTCAGAGTAGGAGATATACATAGATATGAAGCATGGATCTAGCAAGGATGTTAATCACGCATACATATTTAATACATTTTCAAGGTAAATATAAATCCCTTACACAGTTATATCTGCCCTTCACATGTCATTCAGAACTGGCTAGGAAGCATAAAAGACTTCATGAAGGTAAATAAAGGAAAAGATCAAGGTATCACGCAGAAAAGAGGCAAGAAGCAAGAGGCGTCTACCACATATGGAAGGAATGGAAAATGAAAAGTGCATCAATAATTTGCACACTCTTTGTAACAATTGAACATGTGCTCTGTTAGTAATCAGCATTTGCACCAATGTACCCTCCCAGATATTATGGCCATAACTACATACTATAATTGGGTGGGGGATGGCATGCCAGGGGGAGGGATTGGAGGGTAGCATTCATGACAAATTATTACAGTGTGACAGCATGTTGGGTGAAAAAGCGGATCAATGCTCTAGACCCAGGCCCATGACACTGTGTATCTGCATGTCTTTCAAACTGCGGCCAGGAAGAAGCTGTCATGCTAGAGGTGAACCCTTTGGGAGCAATAAGAAGGCTGGCCGTAGAGATCTCAAAGCTACCAAAAAGTAAAACTCAATGTTGCCCACATGTTGGGTTGTTTGTTTGCTTGCCTGGGTATTCTTCCCTTATCCTTCTGTGAGCTTCACTTCTTAAAATCTCTTACAAACTGGCTTCTTGGTTAATCAGTGAAAAGCACTAAAGCATTGGAAGAGAGAAGCCAGAGAACGCCCTCCCACCCTTCTGTACTTTGGGCCAAGCGTCTGGTAGTAGCTGTGACCCCTCTTTGACTCTTGCTCCCAACAGAAAGCTTCTTCTATCAGCTAGCTCCTGTAGGCGATGCTGCTTCTAGGATTTCAAATATTCCAAATAGTCCCTTTATCTTTCTTGTCCTTCTAGAAGTAGTAGCAGCTTCAAGTTATTGCCTTACTGGGCTACATTTTTTTCAATACTTCTAATATCAGTGTTACTAGTTTGCTTTATTAGTTTCCTTCTCCTGGTCTCTGTGCTCCTGGCTGAACTCTGATGGACAAAACGAAAAAGCCCTTCTTTCGCTGTACAATGTGTTGACAGGAAATTCTTCCACAGGAATTTCCACTAGGAATTATTGGAGAAAGAGGACTATTATGGATAGTTGAGGATTTCACAATAGCTGATTTCATGTTTTTAAAGAAAGTTAGATAGTACCAAGAAAGAGATAAAAAAAAAATTTTCACTAATAAAATGGCAGAGGGCTTATAAAATGACCAAAGGACTCTAATCCAGCTTCCCACTCTGAGAAGAGGGGCAGACACCCAAAACAGGCAAACTGCTAGATGTCATTAGGTACCAAAAGTATACTTTTTTTAGGGTAAGTAAAGGCAAATGATGTAGGGGAGGAAAAAAAGTGAACCACGACTTGGGACACACTAGGAAAATGTTGTGAAAATACAATGTCACCTGTAAAGGAACATAAAATGATAATGAGCAGCTTAGAAAGGCTTCCCCTTGAAGTAATTCTTTGGAGAAGGCTGAGGATTCGCATAATTTGGCTTCTGGATGGATTTGGTCAATGAGATCCACTTCTGGGAGATGGGAGGATACTCTTCTCCCTCTTCTCTGCCCAAGGTAGTGGTTCTGTCTTCCACCCTGTGATTCTAGTCCTTAGGTATATCTCCCTGTGTCCTTCCAGCCCACAGGTAGCAAAGGATTCTAGCTGTTACTTATTTCTGGGTTGCTTCTTATACTTTACTAGGCTTCCAAGAGCTTTCATTATCTTTATAGCTGATTTCTTGCACAGTATTTTTTGGATTTTTTTTTAAATACTCAAGGAGCTTCAACCCTGACTAATACATAAACTCCATTCAGACAGTGAAGAGACCAGGATGGAAGTGATACCTGGAAATGATGATCTTTGGTCCAGACACATTCTCCTCCTTCTAAGCCAGAAAATAATCAAAACAAGAAGTGGTCAGAATATTTCATGATTATATTGCTTTCTTTCCCTATACTGTATGTGAAAACCACAAATTGAAATCAATCTTTTATTGTTTCTCCTCCTTTATTTTATGAGTAAGTGCTTGGTGGAAGTTCAAGGTTCAGGATGCTTAGATGGCAATGGGTCTATATGACCCAGGAGGCCAGATTTTAATGTTTCAAATTATTGGGCACTTACGCAAAATGAGAAACACCAGCCTTTGTGTCAACTCCATCTAGCCCAGCTCAGACTTCCACTTCATTGACCTCCAACAGCACAGTCAAACCTAGGCCTACAAAAAACCTGCTGTAAGCTTACATAAACTAAGGTTTGGACATCTAGCACGGAAAAAATAAAGATACTTTCAGTTTCACAATGACATTAAATGCTTTTTATGTAAAGCTGTACGAATGGAGGGCTAGGAGGGGCAATGGGATGTGAAGAAAAGCAAACATGACTGTAGTCATGTTGCATGATCAAATGCAGAAATAATAAAAAAAAACTTTAGGTTTTTGTGTTAGTCCAGTCAAAAATGTTGGGAGTGAGTAGGTGTCTATCTTAGTAGTAGATCCATGCCACTGCAAATATATAATATCTGATATATACTATCTGAAACCTGTCAGTCCTATTAGCAAGAAGGCTAGGTAACACTCTTAGATAAACTCAGACTTTCCCCTTAATGGTAGTGCTCCAAGTATTATGGCCATTAGAGAACTCCACCCATGCAAGAAGTTCTCCTCTAGCTTTAGAAAAGATGTATTATGAGCTTTGGGGGAAATATTTGGAGTTCCAGGTGGGGGCCAATCTAGCCAATTGGGGGAAGTAGGGGTAGAGACAGAAGGAAAAACTAGGCCATTCAGAGCTTACAAAATTGACATTGATAATTCCGCAATTGCCTGAAAGACAGGATGAGAGACTGAGAGTAAAGGTACAAGCTGTGGGTAAGTTACTTCCTTCCCCTAACTAGGTTTTGGGCTACACAAAAAGGGTTTTTTCCTGCATTTTAAGAGATGTTCTGGGTGTTTTGCTTGGTTAGAATCAATTCAAGAGATCTCTTAAATAACAAAATTGATTCCAGTCTCGTAGTCTGAATGTAGAACCAATTCTGATGGAGTCAGGGACTTTACAGTTAGAATGTCTACAGAACAGAGAACACCAGCAGTGGTGAGGCATTGCACCAGCTTCAGGTTTAAAATCCAGGAGAGTGTGTGATAGAGGAGGCAGAAGTTTCCAGCCCCAGCTGTGAGTACTGGATGCTTCAGGCAGCTGTTGCAGAGTTAAACAAGGATGTAGTCTTGATTTACCCATTAGGTCTTTTCAAAGTGGCCTTGAGCTGGGGGATCTAACACTGCCCCGACCCTGGGGAAGCAACTGGTAAATTTCATCCCAGTAAAGATTATGGGACATACCATGAGGCTAGGTCTGGGGTAAATCTCTAACCCTGACCTATGGGGCAACATATTGCTTTCATAGAGGTATTATAAGTATTTTAACAGTGGTTACACTCTTATAGCTGTATTTCTTATCAAGTTTTATTTTAGCATCTAGAACTCTCTGGGTTGTTTGTTTTCTTGTTTTTGTTTATTTTTCTCAAGAGTGAGATCACTAGGATCAACTTCAGCTTCAAAAATTGGAGCATCCTTATAACCATTTGAAGAGAGATGGAAGAAAGACAAGAAACCAGAACTTGTGATGCTAGTAAATCCTCCACTGGTAATTTCTTGACTTAAAATGAGCTATTATGGCTGAGTACATTGGACTCACCTTGTAAAATGAGGATAAATAATGATATTTCCTATGCATCTTCACTAGTCTTAAGATGAAACTCGTGGATTTGCTCTTAATTATGGGTTATCACTTCTGAATCCACTACAAAACAGGATTAAACCAGACACCTGCAAACGTCTTGTCCTGTAAGTCACATGACCTGGCCACTGATGCCACATCTAAGAAAAGGATGCGAATGGTTCAGACTTGGAAGATGCTGTTACATTGGGAAACTGTGCAGTCCGGAGCACTCTCTGTAGGAAAAGAGTCTTCTCTTGCTGACTCAGACGTGGGAGAGAGGTTATAATGAAGCAATTTGGAGTGATAGTCAGTATGAAAGGGAAAGAGGTGATGAGATGATAAGATCCATTAAAGAGGTTATCACCATGGTCTAGAGTCTTCAGGAAACTTCAGGTGGTTGGCACTGCACCTGAATGTACTATCCCACACTCGGAAAGTCATATACAATAAAGCTAAGTAAGTTGTGATTTTTGCCTAAGATGGTAGAAGATAGTCAAGCAAAATGAACAATTACACTTGACAAAGACACTGAAAATCACAGATAACCAAAATAACCTAGTCAGAAACAACTGAAACTAAAACTCAGAGAATTGCTAAACATTGATTTTTATTTTTTAGTTTTTGTTAATTTCAACTTTTTACATTTAGTTTATTTTTCTAATTAATGCAGTGAAACTGACTTTTTTTTTAAGGATTCAGACAAGTTCTGTCATCCGAAAAAAGTCTGCAATGCTGACTTCAGTAATCACATCCTCCAACTATTCCTAATACTGGCAGCTGCTAACATGTTCTCCATTTATACAGTCTTCTCTTTCTGAGAATTTCATGTAAATTGAGTCATAAAATATGAAATTTTTGAAACTGATGTCTCTCATTCACCAGGATGCCTGTAAGATATGTCCAGTTTATTTTGAACACAATAGTTCATTGCTCTCTATTATGCAGTAATAGTCCATCACATAGATGTGCAGCTTATCACATTTGAGTTACTTGGGTTTCTGGACAATTGTGAATAAAGTTACTGTATTCATATAGAGATTTGTGTGCGAATATAGGTTTTCATTTCTTTAGGGTAGACCCCTACAAGTGGGATTTCTGTGTCATATTTCTGCGTCCCTAACTATGAAAGGGAATTCCAAACTATTTTCTAAAGTTTTTGTGTCATTTTGCATCCCCATCAGAAGTGTGCAGGAATTCCAGGTGCTCTGCACTGTTGTTGCACTTGATACTGCAAGTATATACTTTTTAGACTTCATCTAGGCATGGAGGATATGTTATTGCAACTCTAGTTTGCATTTTAATAGCTAAAGGTGTTAAATATCTTTTCATGTGTTGACATTCCTGTATGCTCTTTAGTGAAATGTACAATTCATAATGCAATGTTTTTTTCTTACTTTTGAACTTTGGGAGCTCTTTGTATATCCTAGATATAAGTTCTTTGTCCGACAAATTATTTGTATATCTTTTTATCTCATGATATACCTAGCTTTCGTTTTCTTAATAAGGGAAACAAAATCTTTTACATTTTGATAAAGTCCTTTCCTGTATGGATCATGGTTTTCATCTCATGTCTAAGAATTCTTTCTGTAAATTCCATTTTCCCCCAGGCTACAAAAATATTCCTTTATGTTTTCTTCTAAAATTTTACAGTTAGCTGTGATATAAGAATTTGGCCTGAGGCAGGAAGATTGCCGCGAGTTCAAGGCCAGCCTGAGCTACGCAGGGATTGAGGATCTCAAGACCAGCCTGAACTACGCAGTGAAATCCTGCCTCCAAAAATATTTTTAAAAAAAGAAAGAAAAAAGAAAAGAAGAGAAAGAAAGAAAGAAAGAAAGAAAGAAAGAAAGAAAGAAAGAAAGGAATTTGGCAAAAAAATTATCCAAAGTATCTGTAATTACCAATTAGTCGTACGAAATTTATAATAAAGAATGCTACATATTTCACTGCTTAAACTTCTATGTTGCATAACTTTAACATCAGAAAAATATATTATAAATAAATATGTATGCTTAAGTGCATGTGCATGCATATACACATGTGCACATGTGTGCATGTGTGTGAGTGTGCATGTGTGTATATGTGCATTTATTTTTTCTGGAAAGCCAGTTGCTAAACATTTGCCTGCACAGCACGACACTGGTCTGAGAGCCTCACTGTAAGGTGCACACAGTGGTTTTCAGCTGGATTTTGCCTTTTGGTACGTGTGGCTTCAAGTTCTGTGGGCATCACATGAGTTAACTTTCTGAACTTCCGTTTCATTACATACAAAATGGGTAGGTGGATGTAATGCTCACTTCGCAAGGTTGTTTTGCATGTTAAATCATCTAAGATTTAAATAAGATTTAGAACAATGTCTGACACACAATAAACTTCAAAAAAACCCATTATTATTGGATCACATTTTAAGACCTAATGTTTGTAAGGATTCTATTCTACTCAATATATTTTATTTAAAGATTAGAAAGGGAGCATTATGTTTTAGACTGATTTCCATCCAAGTGTTTTAAAATAAAAACCTAATATCTTAAAAAGAAGACAAGTTTTATGGAAGTTGCCTAGGAAATTCCCTTGGCTAACAACTGTAAATTATTTCTGTAGAATTTTACAGTTCTCAAAGTATATCACAAAGTGCATAACACACCAACCTCACTCAGTCTACTTAACCAGCGGCTCTCGGTTGACCACAAGCCTCTCTGCAATGTTTCTGGTCTGGCTGGGAACTCTTCTTGTTTACAGGAAACCAGAAGCAACTTTCCTTGCTTTTAAAAATCAAATTAGAGCTGCCCTATGACTTCGTGACCTCAAGGAAAGCTGATCAGCCCAAGGGAAGTCTAAGGCACTCTCCTCACTGCTGTCCTTATTAACCTGTAACCAGCAAGCTAGTTGCTTTTCCTGTTTGTCAATTGCCTTTGTACCAAAATATTCCCTCCCCTGAAAACCCTCTGAGCCTCTCTATAAAGCAACAGCAAGATAACAGGAAGTGGAGGAAAACTGGTTTGTGCTGTGGTCAACAGCACAGAAGTTAATGTGTCACTAAAGGAAGGTTCAACAAGACAACATTTAAGATAACACAGTCCTTCCCTGTGGTTTAGAACAGTTCCAGTGCTTTGTGCTACTTGTTCTTATGAAGAAATACTTTACCAATGTTACTGCCAACAGGCACACAAGTATATGTATTTGTTGATACTTGTGCTTGTTATACATACATACATATATATATATATATATATATATATATATATATATACACACACATATATATTCATCCATATACATTTAATATGTGTGCCTGTATTTAAAAGACATTTTAATGGTGTGCTTAATTTATATTAAGCTCAAATAATTCTCTATTTTTTATGTGTGTTTACTAGAGTATTTATTTAAAGGATTTCTTTGTTCCTGAACATTGAAGCCTTAGCCAGGATTCATTTTGTGTTTGCCTATACCAAATATCTAAGAAGAAAGTAGATAGATCTCTGGATAATACATGTACTCTGACTATGATAGATTAGTCTATTATTTGTAATAAACAGGATGCAAATTTTGACAAAATAGCCATTTCTCTCAGTTTCGTACTGTCTATAAATTGAATGTGCATGTCTTAAAGCACATTCAAAATATTTTGTCTACTCAGAGCGCTTCTCTTTTTTTGGAATAAAATCACAATTTTCTTTTTGAGAACCATTCCTCATCATTATGATAGAGCCAACTCATGGCTCCATGGGCAGAGTGGCTTGGTCCTGGCTAATCCCTACGCTCCATCACCCTGGCCACTGCTGGCAACTGAGGATGAGACACAGGACTAATTGTGGTAATAAAAATCGATTCAGAAGTGCTCCTGGGAATTGCACTCCTTGCCTGAAGCTGCTCTCCTGATAATACACAAGACTGGGATCCTGCGGCCACCCTTAACACCATACAGCAGGAGGCTGACAGAGGGCAGAGCCAAGTGACACTGAGTAAAGGACATTTTTTTTTAATCACACTGGTCAATTTTTATTATCTAAACTCTGCTTGCAGTCTTACTTCTGAGATTTTTTCATTGCCTTTCTTCCATTTACAAGTAAAGTAAAAGAATGTTAAGTATCTTTTCCCCACATACACATCAAATGTTTACTACAATGTTGAACTAAAAAACAGTGTTCTCTATCCAGTAATCAGTCTTTGCCGAGGTTCAGTGATGGTTTTGATATTCTACCAACTACAAACACACCACGGCCTTCTTCCATTATCTTTTATCTTTTTGCAAAGATTCATGCAAAGTCTTGTAAAGATCATGATGAGGGAATCACATGCATGATCTCTACTTGTCCAGAAAGTGACAGGCAAGTATGTTATGAATGCAATGTATTTTTCAAGTGTTGAGGACAATTGCCAATTTTTTTCATAGTTTAGAATTCTGTTTTCTTTCTGAAGTGCACACTGAGTTCCTTTTAGAGAATGAACTATAGCCCTCTGAACTATAACCAAGCAAACCTGGTTTCCTGCTTTGGACTAGGATGGCCCAGGAGTCCAGAGCCTTTTTTAGGTGCTCTAATAGGGCAAGGAGGCATGTTTGGGACTCAGCTTGAGGAAATCAGAATTTCTCTCCTGACATTTTGAATTTTGAAGAATTGGCACCTGGAAAAAGGACATGGTTGTTTACCCTTTTCAACTATGGAGTGCACACCAGACTCTTCTTTGTATAGAATGGCCTATTCAGCTTTCAATTCCCTACAAACTAACTGACAGAAATATCACTACTTATTTTTTGAAGAACTCAAAAACATTTTTTAATAATGAAATTTATAAATTCTTCCAAGAATTCCTTTAATTTATTGGTTGTTCTCACTTTTTCTCTGCTTGAAAATGTGCTGACATTTGATCTTTCTAAATAAGTAGGCAAAAAATAAATAAATAAATAAATAAATAAATAAGTAGGCATTTTTCATTATTCATGATTTCTTTAAGGATTTGTGACAGACCTGTATACCACATATTGTTTTCATACTCCTGGAGGGCTTTCACTTGAAAATTTGAATTTGTTTAAAATAATCTGATGTCTTCCTAAGTTCTTCTCCAGCTCATCTTCAACTACTTTAGGATAATTTTCTTAACATTTTCTGCCTTAAAGATCACTAGTTTGCTGAAGAAAAGAAAACAAGAAAGGGCAGTAGAAATTTTAGCTACTGCTCTGATCTGCCATAAAAGCCCCTTCCTTGGTTGTATTAAGTTTATCACTCACCTGTTGTTTAACTTGAAGAATGTCTTCTCAATCATGACAAAGCTCAAGTTGTTAATCCACCAAATGGAGATAGTGAGCGCTATTTTACAAGATTTGCTAAAGAATCTGCATACAGCAAAAGTTCACTAAATGCACGTTTCTGTTCTCCTGTCCTACAGACAGGAGATTTGTAGCTTCTGTATTCTTGTCCTTGCTGCACACGTAGGTCTCAAGGTTTTTATCTTGTATTCAATGCGTCTTTCAAGACACAGACATTCCAGGATTCATCTATTCCTTGTTTAAGCTTGGGCCTGCAACATGTGTTGTCTCTTTGGTATTTGCCCTTAGTTATAAATGACTTGCTTCAGTGAGAAGTTCCCTAAGAACTGGAGAGAACAGTATATACAACTGTTGCTAAAGAATCAAAGTGATGATCAGCCAGTCATCTTACATTTATACAATGCCACTTAGACAAGTAGTTCCCTTACTTTACGATTTCATAAACAAGTAAATTCTAAAATGAAATAAAGTTTTCAGATTACAAAATTGTCAAGTAAGAACACTAGACTTACAAATAATAAAACGAAGGATGAAATTTCTACTCCTGTGGATTAGGGAATAAAATGGCTCCGTACTAAGCAACTTAGCAAATTTCTGCAAGCTGTAATGTCTGAGCTCTGCTCATCCAGATGGTTTTGGAAGAGAAATAATGGAAAATAGCTGAGCACGACAAGTTTCTTATTCAAGAAAAATCCAAGCAGTCACAGTTTTTCAATGGCTGTGGGCCGGAGCCTGGATGAAGATCTAGTGACCAAGCTTGTTTGCAGGAAGCAGCCTTGCTCATTATGAAGTGACAGAGGAAAGCTTTACTTTGTCCTTACTACCTTGGTTCACAGATTGCAAACTGGTTGATTATGGGTCTAATCTGGTATGAATTTTTTGTGTGTTTTTTTTTTTGTTTGTTTGTTTGCTTTTTTTTTTTACTCACAAAGAATTATTTCAGTTAGCAATGAGTATACTTTTCACTTCAAGAGAAATTATATTTCTTTTATATTATAGTTATTCTACTTTTCATACTAACATGGACTTTTTCTTCTCTTAAATATAGGACTCTTCTATTCATAGTTTCAAATAAGTATGAATTCTAACACTTTACACTTTAGACCAGGCAGGAGTAAATTACAACTGCAAAGGGCCACATAACTATTCTATTAGACTTTGTGGGTCTTATAATCTCAGTTACAGTTAATGTATGTTGTCACTGTCACACTAAAGCAGCCATAGCAATAGGTAAACAAATGTGTGTGGATGCTTTCCAATAAAACTTTATTTACAAAAATAAGCAATGGGTCAGGTTTGGTCCCAAGAGCCACAGTTTACTGATTTCTGATATAGACTAAAGATCTTATTGTGATATTTAGTCTTAGAATACTCTTAAATGAAATACATTAGACACCCATGTGTCAATACTGCATTGTCTCCCTGGTGTGAGAAACCAAAAGAATAAATAAGGCCTAAAATGTACAATAGATACTGTGAAATAGAAGTTATTCAAAAGGAAAGAGGAACTAGGGAGGGGGAGAGGGGGAAAGAGGAAAAAACAAAAAATGATAAAAGAAGGATAAAATGGAAACAAATCTTGGTAAATGAGGGGAACAGGGGTTGAAGGGAGAGGAGGGGACTGGGACAAAAAGAAAAATCAAGATATATCATGCACAGGTACAAATTCCCTATGATGAATATGATCACTATGTATATCTAAATTGTACCAGTGAACTTAATAATTTTTTTTTTTTTTTTTTTTTTTTTTTTTTTTTTTGCGGCACCGGGGATTGAACTCACAGCCTTGCGCCTACCAGGGCAGGTGCTTAAGCCACTGAGCCAAACTCCCGGCCCTAATAATTTTTTTAATAGTAATTTTTTCTCGATTTTGGCTTATGGTTTCAGTCCACGATTTACAGACTCCCAGCATAAACAGGATGACAGACAGGCATGCCAGAGGAGAAGATGCTCAACCTGCAATGATCAGAAACAGAGAAAAGATAGGAAAAGTCAGGGACAAGAATGCACTCTTCCAGGCCACACCCCCAGTGACCCGCCTCCAACTAGTCCCACCTCCTAATGGCAAGTCAGTTATAGCATCCCCATATCGTATACTCACCTTCAAATACTTGAGATAGTTAAGAGACATTTTAGATCTAAACCATGCTAGTCAAAGAGAGCCACGTGCCTGAATTTATGTCAATGAATTTTATATGAAGTGAGATGTGTATCCTTTTGAGGACAGGCTAATAACGTGGATACCATTTATGGCTCCCCCTCATTTCCCTGTCACATAGTACCTCTAGATGCCAAGAGTGAAAGATAGCAGAGCTACAAGATGAAAAAAGTCTGAATCACTGAACAAAGTCATGAAAAAGATGCAACCAACAGAGCTGACTAGGACTTTGCTTGAATAAGAAGTCAATTTTGTACTACTGATTTCTGAGACTTAAAATATCATGTTTGGCAGCTAATCTTTCCTAATATTTATTTATGCAGCTGCACAAATGTTGAGATGAGAATAAAGAAACAAGTCCAGGAAGACTAGCGATGTATGTAAAAGGTTAGGCAGCCTATGAAAGAATTCTATTGACCATCTACCCGTATCATGCTTTATGCAGATATGGGACCTGAATGAGACACTAAGGAGCAACTGACAAGCAAATATCTCAGGACAGACACTCAAAAGAGGTGAGTCTTGCAAGAAAGAAGGTGCTGTATAGTTTTCTTAAGTATATAAATTGTATGCATGGGATACACATGTCAGGTTTTGTGTGCATACTTTTCTCATTTTGTCACCCATCATTAGAAACATCATCAGAGATCAGCTTCTGTTCTGAGAACCATCCTTCCATACTGACTGAGCTTTTCTGAAGGATATGGTCAGTCTAGAAAAGAAAACTAAAGGAGAAACAGAGGCCATCGTTGGTTATATCGACTCTGACACCATCCACAGAAGAAAAGGTCGTGATCAGTCACCCTTGGGTACACTGCATCCCACTAGCAAGAGCATCCTTACTAGGAGTGTAGGGAGTTGCTAACCACTAGATTTTGGATGTCCTCCTGTCGGCTAAACTATTCTCACTGTAAAGGAGATAAATCAGGGGTATTAACTGCTGTTAAATATCTAATTTGTCCAGTTCTTCATGATTCCAAAGTGTACAAGTCAAGGTGAACTCAAATTTGCTTACCTTTCTAGTATGTATTATAGATAATAATTGCTATTTCAGTTTTATGCCACCTTCTAAACCTGAGTAACTCACAGGATGGCATCAACTTTTTATGTAATCATCATATGAATTTGGATAACATGGATTCAATTTAGAAAGATAGAATGGCTCTTTTATTTTTTACCTGTTTTTTAGTTTTAAAATGAAAAAGGAATAAAAAGGATGATACAGAATTTCAAAACAAAATAATAGGAGATTAATAATGGTTAATATATTGCACGTTGTTATCTTCAAAGTATTGGAATTGCTCTTGATAAATCGCCAAGTTCAAGTTTCTTATTTTGAAAAGCTGAGTCCTAGACTCTAGTCCATGGTACTTTCATTAAAAAATCAGATGCCATAATGAGGTTATTTAGCTGACAGTTCTTCCTTTCCTGTCTTGTGTAAAGCATACAACACTTGTACCTAATACGAACATTTTCTAGTTTGCCTTTCTATAACTATACCTTTCCGCGTGGCCTTCATCATTAAAGATGCTTCTGTTGTGGGTAGTTTTCAAAATTACAACACAGAGAGTTAGGAAGTTATCAGATAAAGACAATCCCTATAGGTCTTTGGCTCAATTCATGATCATCATTTCTCCCCTCTCGTCATGAAATGAGTCTATTTCCCCTCCTCCTGAATCCGAGCCGGCTTTGCAATATCCTTTCATCAAGTATGTAACAAATTAGAAGTTTGAGATTTAGAAATCCTGAAAACTTTTCTTTGTCACATTTCCCCCACCTTTTGGCTTCTTTCATTACAGTTGTCATATAAACAAGCTTATAAAAACCATGAGAAGAGAGAACAGTCCAGCCAGCCTCCAGTTGTTCCAGACACCCCAGCTGAGATAAATAAATGACTTCGGAATGTGTGAGACATGCCATCTTGGTGCTTCTTGCCCTAGGCCAACCCAGACTTCAATGAATTTGTATTAGTGACCTTGATGTTATGCCACACTCAGCAGAAAAAACACAAGAGCCCAGCCAGTGCTGAGAATAGTGAGAAATAATAAATGTTAATACTCACATGTTGTCCTAGGGAAATGGGCTGGAATACATAAACTTTATAAAAATCATGCTGATATCTGGAATGGATTCTTCATGATAAACAGCAATACCATGTAAATTTAGGATAAACCTTGCTAAGAAATCTTCGGAGACTTTTCAAATTTCTGCTTCATTCTACAGAAATCTGCAGGATAAAAGATAACCAAAGAGATTTGATTTCTTAATTCAGAGGTCTAGAAAAATGCTGGACACACCATGTCTATAATTAGGAAAGTAAAAAAAAAAATCAAACCAATTAGATAAATGTGAATCTTCTCTTTGGAGAATTCCACAGAAGAAATTTCACCATTTCTCCATATTAACACAAAACATGTTTAAAAAAAAAAAACTACTCCTCTCCACCTCATTTACTGAGTTTGCATTCTTTGGAAGTCATGCCCACACATGTCATTTCACTTGTACATACATGTGAGGTTCAGACAAGTCATATTCCATTTTTCTGAAAGTAAACTGAGGCCCAGATACATTAACAACAAACTAATCAAAGTCAGGGATTTGAAGGTATCAAGCAGGACCTGATTCTGAGTTGTTGAGTCTCTGACAAGCAAAAGTAATAGCTGGCATTTTTAAGTACATACTAGGGACAAGCGTGATGATGTTGGTTCTACATGTATAGTCATCCCTTAGTATCTGTGAGAGACTGGTTCCAGGAATCTGCTCAGATATCAAAATCTATGAATGCCCAATCCTTTGCATAAAATGCCCTAATATTTGTATGCAACCTAGGCACGTCATTTCGAATACTTTAAATCATACATAGGTTATGTACAATGCAATGTAAATAATGCTTATACTCTATTGTTAAGGAATAGTGACAAGAGAAAAATGTGTACATGTTAAGTATGAATTTTTACTTACTTTTTTATTTTATGGAAAAAGATAAGGCAAAATTTCATAACAAAAGGAGAATAACAATAGTTAATACACTGCATGTTGTTATCTTTAAATAGCTGCTCAGGGTACAAAATATGGGTATAAAAATTTCTCCAATCAATATTAGTACAAACCCTCTTTTTTAGTGAACTAAAAGACACTAATAGTATAACTGTCTTGCATTTTTTTCCCTTTTTCCTACTGTCCTTTCCTCCTTCACCCAACCTAGTTCCTTTTTCCTTTTGATCAATTTCTTCCTATTTCACAATATCTACTGTACACTTCAGACCTTATTTACTCTTCCAGTCCTCACACCAGGGAAACAATACGATGTTTACACATGAGTCTGATTTATTTCACTTATAAGTGTGATCTCAAGCAAATTTTAAAACATATTTTCAATCTGATACACGTTGAATCTACTGTTGCAAAGCCCACCGACATGGAGGGATGACTATATTAACTCATTTAATCTTCAAAACAACTATGGTGCAGACATCTTATCTGAAAATCACACAGTAAGATTGGCTAGAGAATCTCAGCCATTTTGTAGCCTGGACTCCCATCCCGGCTTTTTCTGAAAGCCTCACTTAAAGGGAGTAAATGCTGGTCAGCTTGGGGGTGTCCTTATGCAAAGATTCAGGCCAAAATTGCCAGATACTCCAACTTATCAGGAACAAAAAAAAAAAAAAAAAATAGACTTCATGGGAAACAACCTGATCTTTCCTTAATTCTGGAAAATCCTTGGTCAGAAGATTTTGGTATTTCCTTCCCTCCATTATTTTCTCCCTCTCCTTTAGGCATCCTGTTACCTGGATGTTGGTTCTGTTCCTATCCACTGTCAGATTTTACATGCACTTTCCTATCTCCCTATCCATGTCTTCTTCTTCTTCTTCTTCTTTTTTGGTTTCTTTTTTCACTTTTAAAATTAGTTAAGTTTATTGGTACATTTAAGGTCTATATAATGATCATATTCACATAGGGAATTTGTACCTGTACATGATATAACTCGATTCTTTTGTTTCCATTCCCCTACCCTCCCTTCAACCCTCTTCCTTTTCTTATTAACAAAAGTCTTGTTTCCATTTTTTCTTTTCTTGTTTTTTTCCCTCCATTTCCTTCCCTTCTTTTCCCCTTCCCCCTTCCCTTGTGCCCCTTCCCACTTGAACATTTTCTTCCTATTTTACAATATCTATTATACATTTTGGTCTTTATTTACACTTTTAATTTCTCACATCAGAGAAACAATGCAGTACTCACACGTGTGTGCCTGATTTATTTCACTTAACAATATGGAGGTTCCATTTGACCCAGCTATTCCCCTTCTTGGTGTCTTCCCCAAAGAATTAAAAGCACCATAACACAGTGATACATGCACACCCATGTTTATAGCAGACAGTTTGTAATAGCTAAATCTTGGAAACAGCCCAAAAGCCCATCAATTGACGAATGGATAACAAAGATGTGTTTTTCTTTTTTGTACAATGGAGGCATAAAGAAGGATAAATTTGAGACATTTTGGCTAAATGGATGTACCTTGAGACCATACTCTTAACCAGTTCTGACACCTTCTGATAGGGTTTTCCAACTTCAGATTCTAATCCTATTAATTGCCCTTTAGCTTTAAGTATGGTTCAGTTCAATCCAGTCAATCAATTTCATTCTTTATGCCATGGTTTTCAAAATCAAGTAAGTCACACTGTGAGTATGCCTGGAGACACAGATGCCTGGACCCTTCTCCCAGAACTTCTGATTCAGTAGATCTATGGTAGGTTCAAGAATCTGTGTTTTTAACAAGTTCCCAGGTAACATGGATGTTGTTTCTCTGGAGGCCAGGTTTCAGAAATCACCACTTTACTACAGTTCTTTTATTTGTTTTCATAACTCATTCTCCCACTCTAACTTTCTTTGTAACTGTTTGCTTCTGCTCCATTTTACCAAACCCTACCATATCACTTGGAATGGATCCATTTTACTTATTTTAAATTCTTACTGTGTTCTAATACTTTTGTCTAATTTTTGTCTAATATAAGTCATTCAAGAATTTTACTTGGCTGTTTTTCTTTTTTCATACTTATAGTCTATGTAGCATACATTTAAGTATATACTTCAGTATAAATACCAATGCACATATATGCGTATGTATACCTGCATTTTTATGACTACTATCTTAGGGAATACTGATAGTGTGTGGCTGGCAGAAAGGATACAGGCAGACTCCCTTGTGTCTCTATGGATGATTTTAGAGAGTGGATTGGACGGCACATCACAATAAGGAGCTGACACTCTTGCATGAACCACTCAGTCATTTGCCACCTCACCAATGAGTGACTTTGCCACAGGAAACTTTGCTTACATCTTCCCGGAGCCAGGAGCTCACTTCCCAGCTGCAGACTTCCTGGAGGCACAGCCTAGTCTTTGACTGCACTAGATTGGTCCCTGCCATGTCACAGTCCTCTATCCAAGTGCCTCATGCAAGCTCCCTAGTCTGTTTCCTTCTAAACATTTCATTCTGTGAAGAGATATAAAAGAGAGCTGTGGCCATACTAAAAGAGGCAATGGTGTTCTGGTGTCTAGAGAATTAGCAGCCATGGAGAAGAAAGATGGCTTTGCTGATTATTGTTAGTCTAGAATCCCTGTTACTGCAACAGTCACAGCAGGTTGGGTTGTGCTGTGCTAACAAACAACTCCAACTACCAGGGACTTGAAATAAGAAAGCTTCCTATCTGAGGGAGTCATACATTGGTGGTAAGATTGTAATCATTTCTAATCTATTAGACTTCTCTCCCTGCATCCACAGCCTTGGGTCTCGGTTTGCTCATATAACTTGTTTCAGCCAATGGGACATTAGAAAGATGGAGGTGAGTCATGAAAAGTCCCCAGGATAGTGTCCTTTGGAATTCTTAGAACATCACGGGAAGAAAATCTAATGGCCTTCTGGAGACTGAGAAACCACATGGAACAGAGAAAATCTACCCCAGTGAAAGCCCTTAGAGATGGACCAACTTGCCAGCCACCATAGATCTGAAGGAAGTCATCGTAAATCAATATCTGAAATGTTGGAATCAACTTGCTAACTGACCACAGGCCATGGGAGGACCAGTAGAGATCAGCAAACCTGGCTCAGAGAAAAAGAATAATAGACAAGCCAGGCGTGTGCCACACACTTATAATCCCAGAACTCTGGGAGACTGAGGCAGGAGAGTCACAAGTTCCAGCTCAACCTGGGCAAGACCTTTTTTCAAAATAAAAATTTGAAAATAAGGCTGGGGATCTGGGTAAGTGAGAAACACTGAAGTTCAATCCCCAACATCACACTCACCCAGAATAATCAGACACCAAGAAACATGTGAGCTACATAAAATGGTTACCATTTTAAGCCAGTAAGTTTTAGGTTGATTTGTTATTCAGTAAAATTTAACTATTTTTTTAAATTAACTTTAAAATCTCACTATTCATTTGAGGACATAATCACTCATTTTATACGGCTATACAACACTTTTATGTCTACTCTTAGCTAATGACTTTGCAAGGTCCTTAGTGAAACAGACTGTGCTACAGAGAATTCCTTAATTGCACCAGGCACTGTGAACAGTGCTGAATGTGGTGTGGGAATTCAAACTTTTTCAACAGAATTAAATAATGTTTTCCATAGCTCCTTGGCCAAGTGTGAAATATACATTAGGAAAAATATTACATCGATATTAAAAAACCGACAACATCTAAAAGTATTCTCTCCATCATAATTTTATCCCAATGGTATTTGTTTTCATTAATTACAACACCCTCCTGGGTAATGGAAATGCCATCACAACTTCTAAAGGAATTCCAGCTTAACTACGTTAACTACGACTCCTTCAAAGCTTACTAAGGCCTCTGTTGATCAAAAAGAGAAAGGGCTGCATGAACACAACAAAGCAACATGAAAATTCCATTAAATCCACTGGGTACCAAATGCTAGAAATCTTCAGTAAAGGTGAACATATGTTTTATACACACATGCACATTTTGATTTGCTGATGAACTTCTTTTTCAAACTCCTTGAGAAGTGTTTAGAGTGGAGATTTTCCATGTTTTTATGCATGTGTCTCAAGGAAACTTCAGAGGTGAAATAGAGGGAGTAGATGGAAACCCTTTTTCTGAAATCCTTTAGCATTTCAAAGTGCAAAAAGTTTGAATAGCAGCATCATTATACATCAGTAGTCTCATGAAAATATAAATTTACCACTTAATAAGAATACTGACACTAGATGCAAAAAATAACACTATTATTCTTTTAAAGAAGAAGCAAAATTATTATTGCAATACTCAATAAATAACAATATGATGAATAACTTCTGTTTTTATACTATGTGATTATACTAGAAGTCATGAAGCCGTGTAGTCCTTCAAGATGAAGACTGTCCAAAAATATTCCCTTTATCCCCATCATTAGTGTTCTCTTTATTCAGATCATTAAGTATTTATAACAGCATAAAAACATTTATTAAGCATTTAATATATTCAAACTTCTACTCTAAGAATTCTATGAGGTATTTAAAATGAACACATATACAAACGCCCTAGTAAGGTAGATACTATATATTTTTTCTTTTTATATATGAAGAAATTGAGGAACAAAGGAGGCAAACAATCAACCCAAAGTCACTCAACTTGTAAATGGCGGGGCCTTGAGTTATGATAGTTGACAATCTGATTCATACACTGAATCCACTACACAATTCAGAAACCAAAGTGAAAGTCCACAGAAAATATTCAGCATACCATGTTGTAATCTAGGCCAAGTTCACACCTTCCCCGAAACTCAGCCATCACACATCAACACACTGAGAATGAGATGAGCAGAACTCCAGGCCTCTGCATCCTGAGAATCAAGAGCAGCACTTTCCAATATGGTAGCCAAGAGCCACATGTGCTATTGAAAATGTGAGGTGATTGAGATTTGCTATGAAAGACATACAACAAAAACTGTCATAATACTCCTCACTATAATTTTTATACAGATTATATATTGAAATGATCATTTTTATGAAATATTGGGCTAATAAAATATATTACTGAAGTTCATTTCTTCTACTTCTTTTGACTTTGTTTTTAATTTAGTTACTAGAAAAGTTAAAATTGTATATTCAGTTCATATTGTATTTTTACTGGACCACTTTGCTTCAGATGGTGAGTGGGAAAGTAGAAGGATGTCAGACATGTAATTGTTACCACCAACTGGATTTTGCTTGTGCTAACTTAGCATAAGATAAAATAAAGAGAGTTTCTGAACTTAAGAAATTCTCAGCATTTTCTTCTCCAGAAAGGTCTTTATTTATGGAGATTACCTGTACAAAGATTTGAGGCAATATTGAAAAAGTATAAAAGTCACTAGGGCCTCTCTCTCTCTCTCTCTGTCTCTCTCTCTCTGTCTCTGTCTCTGTCTCTGTCTCTCTCTCTCTCTCTCTCTCTCTCTCTCTCTGTGCCTTTCTTCCCCATCCCCATGTAAGTATACTGAAAAATACTTAACACTTGACTCTGGAGAAAACCTGATTTACAGAGTCTTTCAATTTCCATGGCATAAATATTCCCATCATAACAGATGTTTGAGTTCCAACATGATGTCACTGAAGGTTGAGTTAGGAAGAGATGTCAGCCTACACCACGGTCTACTATTTCCACCACACGGATGTTTCTCTGATCTGAGCCCATGCACCGCTTGGAAACTTACCCCCCAGTGTGGTAGTGTTGGCAAATGGAGCCTGATGCGAGCTGGTTGGGACCAAAGCTGCGGTGAAAAGACCTGTCAGGAATGGGTTCTCTGTTGTGCCGCCGTGGGAGGACACTGAGTCTGTCCATTTTTGGCTTTTGTACTCTCCTGCTATGTGAAGATCCAGAATTCATCCTGTCCCCTTCTCCCTCCTACAATATAAGAACCCAGCAAGAAGGCTGATACCAGACACTGGTACTTGATCTTGGACTCCTCATTCTCCAGAACTGTGAGAAAATAAATTTTCGTTCTTCATAAATTATACAGCCTCAGGTGTTCTGTTGTAACAATTGGCACTGTTGTAACAGTGCCAAGAGGACCATGACAAATACAATACATATAAATAACCTGAAAAACATGTAAAAGTACAGTGAAATGAGATTATTAGGAAAGGGTGAGTTCTGTGTATTCATTTAGTCCCTTCATTTTTAATACAAGCTTAAATTGATACGATTCAATTTTTCATAACAGCTGTGTCTAACAACTGACTTGCTAAAAGAAAACATAAAAACCTAAACATTAACAACTGACACTCCAGCCCATCATCACTGTGTCATTTTTTGGACATCAGATGGAAAGGTAAAGCTTCTTTTAAGACTTAGGGGGGAAATACCAAAAAATTCTCACCTCTAGTTATCTAACAACCCTCAAGTCTTAGGCTTAGGTAATGGCTATCTTTTACAGAGATATAGTACTGTGGTGAACAGGGGCAGGTAATTTAGCTGATTCCAGTGCCATCTGTCTTGTTCTCACAGAAGCTGTCTCAGCAAGACACAGTGGGATCCTTCTCAAGAGCCCTCCAGGGAAAAGGATCTTGGACGCCTTCTGCAATGTTCAGGAAGTCCCTCCTCACAGCTAACCCAAATCCCTGGTGCTGCAGTCCCCCTCACTCTACCCTTTGGTGGCGGTGCAAACAGCTGGTTACCATCCCCTGCATTCTAACTCTTCACCTAAGGAAATGAAACACCCCAAACCAGCTTCCAAATCTGTTCAGCTGTAAAAACAGGCTCTTCTTGAGCAAAAACAAACAATAAATTAAATGGAATTGGGAGTTGAGAAGTGCTGCATATTTCACTCCAGGGAAACACCTCGAGCCAGGTTATACGCTCGTCAGCACTTGGTGATCAAAGGCACATTTTCCCTGGAAACAAACTCAAGGAGTGAAACAGATGGGATTATTAATCAAGTTGCCATGAGTATTTTGGGCCATCTCACAGAACATCTTTAAGCAGGAGGCAGCCTGGGCTTTATCTTGTAATAAGAATGTAAGTTCTTGGCAAAATGCGTGTTGTCTTGTGTGCTGACGTCTTGCTTGTTATAACCAAGGTATTATTTTTTTAAAGAAAAAGAATGCAATAAATCAGAGGAACTTCAGAAGCCACATCTTAGGTGGTACAAATAGGCCAGTGGAAGTTAAATGCCAGCTAGTATCCAGCAGTATACCACCCACATTTCAGTACTAAGCTTCTTATCACTCTGCGCCAGTTCCCAGCAAAGAACGGATTGACTTTCCTATGCTTGGACCCCTAAAGTAGACATTGCTGGAGCTGTGTCCTACAATCAAAGCTCAGTTCTCCTTTCCTGCAAGGAGCCTGAGGAATTCTAAGATCCTGACCCACCATTACCCTCTGAGCATCACCCGCTCTGTGGACACTCTCTGACTGGTCTGCCATTTCATGAGAAAAGTGTTCCAATATGTCTGGATGAGGCAAGGTGCAAATGAACCTTCTCTAGGGCCACGTAATTTAAAGCCCACTCAGGCAACATTCATACCTACCTGTGCAGAGCTAGTGCCCCCAGTAATTCCCACTGACAGTCAAATTCACACCTCTTATAAACTAGAGCAAAAGTTGTGAAATGGAATCCAGCAGGCTAAACCCAACCTGGATGGATGTGTTGAATGGTTTCCATGGTATCTTTCGAGAATTACTCTTTGGATGAGTTGAACAGCATGTTTACATTGGGAAAATTTACCTTGTAAAGTTACATTTCTAGCTTTTCCAGAGGATTTTGTCACGCAGTGCCATATTCCAACATGACAAGTGTCACACAGATGAGTGAAACTACTTCCTCTAGACAGCATTTTCCTCCTGTCCCTGGCAGCCCTCGCTGCTCCGTGGCTGGAAATTGTCCGTTGCTATTTATCGTGACATTTGCTTTGTTCTGTCTGTTTCCAGGCTTCCTTGAGTCTTAGGTTTCTTAAATACTACTTAGCCTGGAGTATTTTAAGAACTGAGAGGCAAAGCTATGCACTGCATGAAGGGACAATGTGAACAAGAGATTGACTTTTGAGATTAAAGAGATTGTTTAAAGCATAAAAGGGATGCTCTAGAACCAGTGCTGGTGCTCAAATGTCGGCTTTCTTATCATGCACCAGATCATGAATTGGAAAAGCTCCCTTGACAGTAAAGATTCAGGGACACTGCAAAAATAAATAGATAAATAAATTGATTAATAAATTAAACTTGACGACTTTTCAGTGGCCTTCCTGTATGAGTACAAAGATGGTCTTTAGCAGTTTCTCTCTTTTCTTCCAATATTTGTTTTCCAACATTATTATATTACAGAAAATTTAGAATATTAAAAATGGAAGAGAACATTCCTCTCTCATCGTAGGCCCAGTGTCCCTGCTTCTTAAGTAACGACCATTATCTGTTTCTTGGAAATCATTTCAGAAAGTGTCTAAGTATCTATACATATTCACATCCATTATTACATACAAATATTTATATTGATGTTGGTTATTATTCCATTTCTGCCTTGGATGATATGCATCCATTGCTCTTTGCTCATTCTAGCTTATAATACTAGAACGTACATTTTATTACTCTCCTTTGAAATTAAATTGTCTTTATAGTTTTTATTAAAGTGATGCATATTTACAATAAATAATTGAAGCAATTAAAAAAATTGAAATTACCTAGAATCACTTTCATCCAGAAGCAAAGGTTACACCTGAAGATCTTTATCACATATGTATAAAAGTATATACATATATATATATTTAAAAGTTCATATATATAAAATTATATATATACATATACTTCTTCATGCATATATGCTTATATTCAGATAGAGGATGGGTGAATGAAAGGATGAAAGAGTAGAATAAAGACAGATGCATGACAGATTGATAAATTAATCAATATTTATATACATGGGAATCATGCCATAATATTTTGAAATAAAACTTTTAACTGTGATTTTGCTTGAATTTAAGGGTAAAAAAGAAGCTAAAGAGCAACTTCAGAAAAAGAATGCTTCTCCATAAAATGGGTAAGTTCCCAAAATTCTCTCTAAAGAACAATGTGAAAAACATTAGCTATTAGATAATATCTATTCACTCTTCCTGATGAAAAATGTGGAACTAGCATTCCTTGTTTTATTATGTATATTATTTTTTATATTTTAGTTTTATGACACTTACATTCTGTTCTGTAACAGTAACTTCAATGGTTTAGTTTTTATGGCTATAGTTAAATAACACCAATGTTTACCATCAACAACCTTTTGTGATGGCTATTCCACTTTAGAGTATTTTACATTGGTTCTTTAACCCATTGATTGAATCAAATATTCTAGTATTTAGTTTGTTTGATTGATTGTTTGCAAGAAGAGCTCTTGGATGTCTTACTGTTTGAATTTATGCCTGATGGTTGACTGGCTGGACATATAATTCTCAGCTCGCATTTTTTCCCCAGAAAGCTGTGCACAGTGTTTCACTGTCTTCCAGCACTAGTCATTTTCTCTGTAAATTTTTGAGAAAATTGTGACCTGTCCCCAGTGAATGACCGCTTTTCCTGTCTAGAAATCCATGATAATCTTTCTATAACATTTGTGTTTCATCAACTTCACTAGAATTTATATTGGTGTTGGTTATTCCATTTCTGCCTTGGACAACATGTACCCATTGGACCTGGAGAGTCAAGTCTTATGGGAAACTGTTAGGCAAGGTTAAGTAGCTTGCTCAAGGTCACACAGCTAATAAACGGCAGGGTCTGGAGTTAAACCCAGCTGTCTGATTCCAGATCCCGTGTCCCCTTCATGTAGTACAGTTTGTCCTAATGAGAAAGTTAGTTATCCTCGCTCTAAGCCAGTTAGTCAGATGACTAACTATGATTTACTCCAAAAATGTCTGCATTTAGCAGGTGCTGGGCAATTTAGACGGCTCCCCACCATTTGAAAGTCACTGTCTAGGAAATGATGAAAGAGCAGATTTCATTGCAGTATTGCATTCTTTGGGAGCAAGAGAAAGGAGGTGGAGGGAGAAGATGGAAAGACAAAACCAGTAGATCAAAGAGAACAGAGCCTTGTGAGAGAGACCCAGTGTAGACTCGTGGAAGCAGGGCTTGTTCCCTCTGGTTATTACATCTGCCAAAGACAGCAGAACAGAGCTGGCTTCGTCTCCTCACAACCATGCCCCTCTGGCTACATGAACCGCAACTTCCCCTGATGGCAACCTGGTTTCTCCAGGTTCTGGGTGCCGCACAGTGCCACCAAGAAGCTCATACATGTGCCTAAGGGCCTGACAAAACAGTTCTCTAAAAAATCGGCAGAAGTGGCAGTTTCACAGGGTGACTGAGCACCGCTGGCAAAGGTCTGTACCTAGTTCTCTCCACACCTAACTGATTGGATACCCGGAGACCTCTACCTTTGCAGTCACTCATTGGGGTTGACATTCTCTCTCATTTCCAGAAAAGGGGAGCCTTTCCAGCCTTTGACCTGTTAGAACACAGTAGTCTCACAAAGTTGGAAGAGGCTCTTGAGAGCAGCAAGTCCATCCTCTCATTTTAGAGGTCAGGCAGCTGGTGTTTGATACTTAGATTAGTGAACTGTGAAATTAAAAATCAGTGGACACAGAGGCATGAGACAGAGAGCACTGGGAAAACCTTAGCATGAGTGGAGGACTCAGTGAAGTGGGATGAGGGTGTTAAGTGTGCCCCACCGGGACCCCTTGGCCTGAGCAGGTGCACGTATCCCCCAGCTGCTGCAAGTGGCGGCTGCTCATGGCTCACTGCCTCCAATCCCTGTCTCACCTTTTCCAGAGAATGCTTTGAGCTACCAGGAGCCACACTGCCTAGGAAACTAGGTCTCCCTACTTAGGGCACCCCACAAGTATGACTGGCTGAGTCAGGGACAGCTACCTTACATGAAGGTGGGACCATTTCAGTAGTGTCATGCATGATCCTATGTTCCCAATGGCACCAAGCTGATGCTGGGTTGTGGCTGAACCACATCCTGCGTTAGCTCTAATCCTTGCCCCCTCCTGCTCCAATCCCTCTCTCTGTCTCTCTGTCTCTCTGTCTCTCTCTGTCTCTTTGTCTCTATCTCTGTTTCTGTCTCTCTTTGTCATTGTCTCTGTCTCTCTGTCTCTCTTTGGCTCTAACTCTCTGATTCTATCTCTTTTTCTCTGGCTTTCTCTGTCTCTGCCTGTCTCTCTATCTGTCACCGTCTCTCTCTCTCTCTCTCTCTCTGACTCTCTCTCTCCTTCCTCCTCCTTTAACACACCACATCAGACTCTGCTTTTCAGAGGAATCAATCTCAGACAAGCAGGATACATACTGACTGGGGAAGGGAGACGTTAAATCCTTGGCCTGCTTAACACTTAACCTGAAGGACCCTCTAGAATAACCATAGATTATTATCCCATTCTCTTGCTTCCTGTCTCCAACATTTCAGTTAGAACAATGCATACGGGGTCTAAAACTCATCCCTTAATATACAGGAATAATGGCTCTGTGTTTAGGTATTAGGACAGGTCTGCATATCTGCCTGCGGATGCAGAGAGCCTCCCCAAGTCTCCCAAGACAATAGGATTTAAGTGGTGCCTTCAGTGCAAGGCAGCCAGAGGGGAACCAGGGCTCGACACAACTCATTAGCCACACTGTCCTTTTCTGGTTACGAGTAAGATGACTGATTTATCTTCTGCTTTATTAATCAGTGCTGTGGATGGCAACTCTTCTACACATTAGAATGAAGCTCAGAACCTGAAATATGCAGAGTCAGTAAGTTTTTATTTAGAAGTAAAACAAAATAAGGCCACATTTGAGAACCGTAGACTGGAATTTCTCTAAGCCAGAGTTGCTATGTCAAAGCTCAGGACATGGTGGATACTGCCCACTGATTAGATTAGTTTAAACCTTTCCACCCTTTTCCCTGAAGCCTTCTCCTGGGATTAACCCTTCTATTCTCCCCTTCTCTCATCCTTGGTAATCCCTCAATCATGCTCCTTCACCCAGGCCACCCCCAAGAGCTCCTACATCCTTTTAAATCAGCTCAGTATCATAAGGTAAGAAGCACAATCCATCCATAAAAACAGTAGCTAAAGGAAATCAATGACCCAATAAACATTGGTACCCCCACCATCCCGAGATTTGCAACTTTCCCCTTTAAAATATGTTGCTTCATTTATAGAGACTTTCTTTTCTCTGGAATAGTCTGATAGATGTTTCTAACTCATTATGCATTGCTGAAAATTCAACTAATATTTTACTGGACACTGATTCCAACATGATACTGAAGATCACCATTGATCCAAGAGGAGAATATGACCCTCTTTATTTTTGAATATTAAAAATAAACCATATTAAAATACAAGATTTACAAAGCTAGAGCTGTCTATAAGGAACTTAATTAATCATTATGGCAGAGAACAAAAGATCATTCTGAAAATTAAATAGCCAGTTCAGAAATATGTAATTTTTACTCACAACTCATTGCTCAGAACAGGTCTCAAGGTAAGTCGGTCACATCAGTCAATATCTGTGCTCTGTTGCTTGGAGCAGCCTCAATCTAACCACCGAGAAAATGTCCCATTGTGGAATTTTAGTCCATCAGCTAACACTGATTAAATTCCCACCCAGCACTATGCTAAGTACAAAATGAGACACAAAATAAGCATAAAACCTTTCATTTGTCTTCTAGAAGCTTCCAACATAAATAGGACATGGTTCAAGAAACAATAAAAATATATAGTAATACAAGGTAGGGCAAAATTATATGGCAACTCATGATAGCCAAATCAAACATACCACATTGTTCCTTTTCCTCTACCTAAAAATGAAAAAAAAAAATGATCTGCTCTATCAGCGCTATCCAATAGAAATAAAATTAAAACCATGTTTGTCGGTTTTACTTCCCTTATAGCCTCTTCATAAAAAGAAAAAAAACTGGTAAAATCAAATTTAATCATTCCTTTTATCTAACCTAACATATCAAAATATTATTTCAACACATTATCAACATAAAATTACTTGTAAGATATTTCACATGCCTTTCTTTATGCTAAGTCTTTAAAATATGTGTGTGGTTTACAGTTACGGCACATCTCACTTGAAACCTCATGTGTGCGTACAGTTTAGTGGCTACAGAATTGGACAAAGCAGTTGTCTGATTCAGAATACCAATAACAGAATCGAATACCAAAATTAATGTGCTTGGGACTAACCTATTGGGCCAAAATTTTGTAACTTCTGGTGCATGCGTACAGCTTTTCCTGGATGTTTGAAATGATGTTTTTTTCTTAGAAGTCTGTGTATAGATAGCTCACAACTCTGCAAAGTGGTACATAGCTCCCTGAGCTTCCTATTGAGAAGCAAACATAAATCCATCCAAAGATGAGGATTTCAAGCAACAAACCAAAATACATGTCCAACCGGGCTTGCAGGTCTGGGCTGGGGAGCGGGGAAGGGGTTTAGAAGAGGGGTGGGAGTCATGAGGATGAGTCTCATAAAAGACTGCTTGTTGAGACTCGTGGGAGTGGAGCCCTCTTCCTAAAGGGTTAAACAAAAAGCAGGGCCTGCGTATTTCAGCAGGCTAATTACCAAGAGTGACTTTGACCTTTTCCGTTTCTGCAGATTTATGATAGAACATTTTCCTTTGACACGGCACAGGGCTCTTTGAATCCAGGTCGAGTGTAATCAGGTGCGTTGCGAGTGGAACCCTTTCTCTGCATAAAGGCCCGTCTGTGTTCTCAGGCACGGCCAGGAAGGGCCACGGGCTGGAAGGCTGAGCACAGGCCCCCGTCTGTCCTCCTCACGACACTCACCTCACCCTCCTGAGAACTACGTTTACCTACAGGCACCTCACCTTTCTGGGAACACACGTATCTAATGGAGTTGAGGAAACATGAAAATAAACCATTTTCACAGTGGAAACTTTTGCTGATGATGAGTGCTGTGCAGTTCAAGCCTTGAATATCCTACGAGAAGCCAGTTAATCTAATCAAGCTCTTAACCAGTGGGAAAGTTTAAAATTTTTCCTTAGCGTCAACAGGATTCCTTGGTGAAGTGAAGCTCCCCAGGTGGTTCTTCTTTGGGCCCCAAATGTACCAATTTCACATTACATGTCCCGTCTCTTCAGGACAGTCATTTACACTTCAGTTTTGATTAATTCTGGACAGGTGTACAAAGTCAATGATGTTAGCTATTGATTGGTTCCGTTCTTGGTGCTAATGAAGTTCAAAGTATCTTTATAAATCCAAAGTAGTTTTGCTAACTAACTCCAGACACTTTGTAATGCTTGCCAACCCTAACAAAGGAGGGGAATGTGGTGGAGAGCGGTCAGGTGACCCACTCCCAAAAAGGCAACTCGAAAGGTAAATGCTATTTTTGAATGGATCCTGTGTGTATATTCATAACTAAAAGGCAGCATTATTGAACTTCAAGCTTGTCCTGCACCTGCCACTACAACTTTCTTCCACATAGAGCCAGATCTTATTTTACTCTAGTATGCCTACAAGTCATTGATCAGTCTTGCTCCCTTGCAAGAGAGCCACATTTTGAAATCTAAACTCAGAATAATTATTACTAATAATCTCACTTAAATACAGTGAGTCAGATGGTAAGTTGAGGTCCCAAAAGTGGGATCAATGACACATCAGTGAATTTAACTCTGCTTAAATTTTTTTCTCTGAAATTCTGGGATGAACTTAGACCATTAAATCTATCTGAATTTTTTGTTAATTATTCATAAATGAAGGACTCTCAAGTTTGACAGAAAAGGGAAAACTTACTCTTTCTCCTTTTACTTTCAACATAGTCAAGCTTCTGGGAAGACAAATGGAAGCAATGTTACCCTGCTACTAGTTCCATTTGTCAGGTCAGCTTTTAAAAAGCTGTTGAAGAGATATTCTTAATCCTAATACGGACTGAACAATGATGCCCACATCCCCCTGGAGCGAAGCAAAGTTTATGTCTATTTATAATAATGACAATTGACAGCAAAAACTTTAAAACGTGCTTTCCCTCCCCTTGTCAGTCTTGGAATGGAGTTGGAGGTGCACAAAGTCCTGATAACATTGGTGTATTGTTCCTGTGGGTCCTAACCTCAGCAGGCTACATCGGTATCTTCTGTCTGAAGAAGTTGCTTTCTTTTCATCAAACACATTCCAGAAGTCAGCGGTAAAAGCACTGTCGGGGGAGAGCAGATTGATCCATTAGCTCTCACCCAGTTCCTTGGCTGAACCCTTGCTTTGCATTCCAGTTTTAGAGATTTGGTGAGTTATCAAACAGGAAATAAGCTCTGGAAGGCATTGTGTCTTTGGACCCCTTCTTGTAGCCTATGTATCCTGGAGAGGATGCAAGACACACTTCCCTAACAACAGCTGTCTGGACTTCTCAAACTTAGAATACTTAAATTATGAGGGGAGGATCCTAGCTAAAATGCATATTGTGATCAAGTAGTGGTAAAGTCCGAGACTTTGCATTTCTCTGCTTCTAGCAAACTCCCAGCAATGGCTATGCCATGTCTGTGCTGTACATCCAGCAGCAAAAAAACAAAAAAAACACACCGAGAATCAGACAGAAGTCAAGGTAATTGCACTTCTAGCCATCTGAGTCTTGGCTTCAAAAGTTATCAAACAATGCATCATACATTCTTGCTGAATGATACTGGGCTGGGTGCAGTGAGGATGAATCAATCAGAAACTCCCAAGTGTGTGTTTACTCACACACCTACCACTCAGTGTTATGAAGAGCAAAACGCCATTGCTTTAACCTGCATGGACCCAAGGATAACGAGGGATCCAGGCAAAAAATAAATAAATAAATAATTTTTTTAAAAAACATGTGTATCTCTAAGGAGAGAAAACTGACAGGCAAAGGCAATTTTCAGACTAGCTGCACTCTACTTCGGAGTTTAATGAGGAGTAATGATTATTTCCTCAGAGCTAAGCTTTGCTTCAGGGTGACTTTTAAGCTCAGAGGCATTATGAGCCAGGCTGAGGGGACACCTAACCAGGGTGGAGCCTTTGAAGGCGCCATTCCACGTGACTAAAATGCTGATCAAGGGTGAGATCCAAAACACAAGCGAATTCTGCCTTAACAGATCTGAACTTGTGGCTGCCACAGCACCACATCACTGTCCAAGTTTTGTTTCAACTGAAGAACCCGGTGCACTATTTTGAATTTTGTCTTAGTTTCCTCCAAGTACAGTGATCTCTTTACCTTAAACTATCTAAACTTACTGATAATATTTTATGTCACACAGACCTCTCACCCCAATTTTCTGGCATGCCACCATGTGTCTTCTATAGGTGTCATTCTCTCTTCTATAGGATTGGAAAGATGAAAACCTCCCCCATAGTATTGCTGTGAATCCTAAATAAGCTAATCTATAGTGTAACTAAACCAATCAATGCACTTAACTTTCTGAATGTTGCAAAAGTACAATATCTTTCCCTATGAGGCAGCTTGAAACTCTACTAGGAATAGAGCAGGCATTAGAAATGCCAAAGGATTTCCTCTGGTGGCTTATTTGATGACTGGGAAATATTTTAGAAGAGAGACGACCATAATTTAAAGTATCCTGACATCAACAAATATTTCCTTAGCATTTAGCTGTAAGAGCTCTGAATCCTCTGTCTGTTCAGGAGTTTCTAATTTAAAAATAATGTGGTGCTCTGGGAGTCTGTGACTCCACACACACGTCAGAAAGACCAGGTGCTGTCACAGTTTTCCACACGTAGGGAGATGTGCACACTACTCACTTCTTTGTGAGATGAGGAAGACAAGTTGATCCCCATCACCCCTACCTCCTTGTTCTCTGATTATAGTTGGAAGAGGCTCAGAAAGAACATTAGCACTGACCAGGAGTGGAGCTGGTACTAGGATGGGCCACTGCCCAGCTGTCCACAGGTCACCTTCGATATTCTTATGCCTGCATTCCTAAGCATCTGCAATGCACATCCATCCATCTGGGTCGGTTGTTTTCAAACTTAGATGACTTTCTTATTGTTGTAGTCAGGGGTTACAAGGAGAACAACTGCATATAGGACACAGAATTTATAATACTGTTTTATGATGATCACCCAGAGTTAAACACCAGAAAGTGCAGGAAAATTTGTGCACAACACTGATGACCCACAATGTTCAGCCAAGGGCCTCGATCCCACAGCAATGTCCTGCATGAGTCCAGCCGAAGACCTGGAGCCCATGACAGTGTCTCCCACAAGTCCAACTGGAGGTCTAGAGCCCTCAGCAAGGACTTATGCCAGTCTGTTTTATGGATCTGCTCAGGGAAGGCCCAAAGGTCAGTGGTGGAAACCAGAAAGTCTGTGCCAGCAGGGTGAAGGAGGTGTGTAGTGGGTTGAGGGTTCTATACTGGAGCCAAGAAGTCACGCTCAAAATAAGGACCAGGGCTGCCCTGTAAAGTACCACAGCCCTCCTCAGGGACAATGAGGTCCTGAACTCCTCTGACGATGAGAACAGTCAAGTATATGCCAGGAAGCCCAGTGTGACAACGAGGTCCCGAGTTCCTCCAATGACAATGGCCAAATTCATACTGGGGAAGCCAGCATGACACGCTCCTCCAGGAGAATCACTGTCTCGAAACAGCAACACTTAGGAGAACCCACAACGCCTCACTTTTCTTCTCCATGTCTCCTTTTATGCTGGCAACTTTCTTCAGGTAGGCCATCTATACTCAGCACCATGCCAATTTAATTCAGCTGGTGTTAAGTTGACCACCAGTTTTTAATCCATAACACTTATTATTACAGAACTGGACAAGAGTTAATTGCTAAGTGTCTGTGTAATGTAATTCCTGCAGATTCAGATAAGACCTGAATTATTATCATTATTATTATTATTTTCTATTCACTTCCGATTATGGCTCAAACATCAGCCCCTCATGCAGATAATTCACCCCACAGCTCTCCACCCACCATTACAGGAGGGCTCCTTTCCTTCTGGACCACTCCAGACTTCACACACTGAAATGCAAGGGGGTAGCTGCTTGTCGAACAAAAAGGGCACTAAGACTATTTGGGAGTAAACATCTTAAATGATGACAGCTTTGCCTTTCTCCCACTTAACCAGTCTTCCTACCTCTACTCATCTTTTCCCCACTTTGCAGCCAGAATATTTCCAAGAAGTAATGCTGATTGTGTCAGTCTCCTACTTGAAATTCTCACTGGCACCCTCCCGTGCCGGGGATAAGTCTGCATGGCACACAAAGCCGACCGTGAGCTGGCTTCTGCTTATCTCTCCAGCCTCGCCTCTCACGTTCTATTCTTTTTCCTCTCCTTCCTGGCACCAATTGTGCACTGGTGAGGCTGATGTTCTTGGCGTTACACTCATCCACAAACAGCTTCTGCCCGACATAGTCTATATTGTCTTGCCCCTCTCCTGCAGTGCCAGTGTGCTTCATGGTTCCTTCTGACTCATTATTAAGATGTCTACTTGGAAGTAGCTTCCTCAGATCTGTGCCTCTCCCATGCATTCCCAAATGTGCCCAGTGCTGGCCACTTACTAGCTGATATTCCCTCCTTCTAAACTGCTCAGGACTGTGTCTTAGTCACTGCTCTACCCCCATCCAGAATGCTGAATGTCACGTAATAAGAGTGCTGACATGCCACATTCTTCAGTCATTTGGTGAATGAATGAATGAATGAATGACCAAAGTGTAATCCATAGATTAGCAGCATAGATTAGTTTTCACCTGGAGATTTTTTTCAGAAACATGGGGATTTGTTAGAAATTCATCTTCTCTGGCCTCCCTGCAGCCCTGTCAATCAGAAATGTTGGGCGTGGGGCTCAGCAATCTTAATTTGAACAAGCCCTCCAAGTGAGTCTGAAGCAGGCTCACAGTGCAGAACCACTCTCTTAAAGCAATGATAGTCAGGTTAAGCTGCTCATTACAGTCACCTGTGGCATTTTTAAAAAGTTTTGCCCCTCCCCATACAGTTCTTATCACATTAGGATAGTGTGGACTCTGGAATACTCCTTTAAAGCTCCCCAAATGATTCTCATGTGCAACTGGGGTTGAAATTGGTTGTCCTAGATATACTATTTCTTCTCTGTCACAGCACACATAAAATTAACCTATAATATGGGCAGTAGTTTAGTATCAGTGAACCAATGCCTAGCATCTCTCCCAGGACAACGGAGTCAGAATCAGATCCACCCTAGCAGCCAAAATCTCACTATTCAAGGGGAAGCCATCCCTGGCACAACTGAGCTTGCCTCCCCTGGTAACTTATTGGAAATACACATTTTCAAACTCTACCCAGACTTCCTACATCAAGATCCCTGGGTGATTCATGTGCACATTAAAGTTTAGGAAGTACTAGTCAGAGAGAGATAGAGAGAGAGTGAGAGAGACAGAGACAGAGAGTGAGAGAGAGAAGGAGAGAAGGAGGGGTGGTTGAGCATGATTTAAAAGAGAATATCAGTAATGTCATATTTTCTAGGTCTTTAGATACACAATAGCATGTGGTCCAAAATATTTTGCTGTAGCCTTCATGAAACATGTCACAAATGCTAAAAATGTAACCCTCAAGGTCATATGGCTTCATAGGTTCCTAGCATAGAATGGGCTGCATGACTCTTGACTTGATTTGGAGTTAACTGTTAGATAGAAAAGGTTACTACTACAGAAGAGCATTGAAGAACTTAGACCATCCAGGAAGATCTACCATTCAGAATACTGTTTTATGGGTGCTTCCAATCAAATCACATTTATCGAATGCTTACGATATCCCAGGCATCATGCTAAGTACCCAACACATGTCAACTTATTTAAACTTCCCAATAAATTCCACAAAGCGTGTGCTGCTATTACTCCCTTTATGGAAATAAGAACGGAAGTGAAGTCAGGCGCGTTTCAGGAGTTAGATCCAGAACTGAAATCTAAATCCATTTATCACTGGAACCTGCACATTAACCACAACACTAAGTCCAACAACTACTCTAAGGAAAAGGAACAAAGACCCCAAACAACTGCTTTTTAAACATTACTTTAAAAGTCCCTGACTATTCCTCCAACAACTGGAAGAGCCAAATTAAATAGAATGGTTGCCGTGCCAACCCACAGAAGTCAAATATAACTAGGCAGCAAACTAGAGTAAACATTTAGGAATCCCTTGCATGTGGCACACGACTCCACCCACCCTTCTTGGCACAAGCCTAGACGTTGATTATATGAATCCCGCTGGCATTTCACGTCCTCATGCAAGTCATTCAGAGTATCCTTGGCGCTGAACGTGAACATGACCAGACTTATTGGAGCAATTTGGCATGCTATGGTGATGACTCAGTAGTGCAGACAAGGGCTCTGACTTGTGCATTCCCCTACCCTCATCCTTTTTGTTCAACCACCTTGTGGAAGTGGAGAGAGGAGAGATGGTTAGCGTGATGGTCAGGGCTGCAAGTCACCCTCCTGAAGACAGGAATTCCCTGAAGCTGTAAGTAAACACCTGGCTTAGAGCTCTCAACTCTAGCTAACTCACATGCTCTGGGAACTACATCTCATCTAAACTGTCCATGTGTTAAGGCAGGGGAGGGAGGAGAATGCACCCAGGTGGCTCTATTTGGAGCTGAATTTATGCCCCATGTTTGCCAGATAATCAGCTGCGCTCATCTTTCCCAGAATTCCATTCTATTGACCATGCTCCATCAATACTATGAGGTTTTCACGTGTTAACCCAGTTCATAGGCAAGCGAGTTTCCCATGAAAGTTCCCTGTGTACTGATCAAGCTGGGAACTATGAACATTTATATGGACTTTCCTTTCACTGGGTCAGAAACACCCACTCCAGCCAACCTCTGACAAAAGACTGACAGGACTGTAGCCATGGCGCCTTCACTGATGCACACGGATGGAGTAATTCAGACATCTCGTGTCAGAGTCCGTAGCCCTGCAGCACAAACTTCACTAAAAATGGGCTATTATCCATATCTATAATTCATATCACGACTTTCATTAAGAATGTATTATTATCCGCATCTCTAATTCATTTCACAACTTTCTTTGGAATAACCCGAAGGACTGCTCATAAACTCATAAACGTTACTGAAAGAATCCTAGAGATAATCTTGTCTGAGTCCTTTATTTTATTGATGAAGAAACTGGGTTCAAGGTAACTTGACAACTTGCCAAAACTGTGTAGTAAATGGCAGATCCAATCATAATGCCTGGGTTTTTGATGGTTCATGCCAGGTGGCAGTCACACCCCTGGATTAGGCAAAAAGGCTTTGGTTGTTGAGAATCCTGCAGAGATTACGCAAAGATACAGACCTCCCAGCCATACTTTCACAAGTGTTGATTTAGTAGAAATCTAGACTAGCACCCAGAATCTGTGTTTTAATGGGCATCCTGATGTGCAGTCAGGAACAAGATTGACCATGCAAAGTAAATTTCAGAATCAGCTATCTCCTAAGTATATGGGCAAAAATCGTGAAACATACTTAAGGCAGAGAGAGTAGACTTTCAAGTAACCAGAACTGGCTCTCCAAGCAATGCTTGGTAAATGTTGGCTTTTCTGAAAGGGAACTTTTCTCCCTTTCTTTCAGAACACCCGTGTGATCAAAACAGGCTTAAAAGCTCAGAAGGGGAAAAAAGACCAGATGCAAAACCCTGTAAGTTAGCCAGCAATACACATGGGTTCTAACAGAAATCTTATGTGTGTCCTTTCTTCCTCCTCTGAGCTAATGTATGGGAGTGATCCTAGAGATTACGCTGCAAACACAAAACTGATGATAGAAGACATCTCTCAAAGGCAGGTGGATGAGTACTTTTGCATCTGGTGACTTTCCTCTCATCCTCCCTTCCTGCTTCCGCTCCCTTTGCCCACTAGCTGGTAAGGACCATAAGAAGCATTTATCATAATTTTATTTATTTATTGAGAGATCATAGCTCCATCTTTAAACGTGGCCCGCTGGTGAATGGGGGGACTGGCTAAGTGAAGGAGACCAACACTCATTGATGAGATTAGAATTTCAGTTACTTTTCAAAACCTGAATATAGTACTCCTGATGGTGTGTAATAAATATAATTTTTTTCTACTTGTGTTTTAAATGACTTAAGGAGAGTTGGCATCTTCATAACAGAGGTATCATCCCTAAAAACAATTTTACAATTAATCCAAAAGCATTTCAAAGGAATGTGTCTTAAGAAAAATGTGAGATATATAAACCCTATCTTTGGGGGACTCTGGATTCTCATTTCTGTTCAAGGATCATCTCCAATTCATCTTCTTGGCTTATAAGACTTCTTTTTTATTTTTTCAAGAAAGGAACAAAAACTCATTGACACCACGATGTTAAAGCCTGACAACATATTGGAAGGTGATGGCACTTGGAGAGGCTTTGAGCTGTGGAGTACTTAAGAATGAGTGGCTCCACCGAAACATGGTTGCTAAGTAGTCATTCTTTAAAAATAAAGTTATTTGACTGAATGTTGCATTCTATTTCTTTTCTAACTTCCCTTTCTATTTGTCCACTCTGGGGACCTAACACTGTTTATTAACATCCAAAGCAGGAGTTAAATCCCTGTCTAGCTCCACCTTTACCCCTCTTTTTCTTTTTCCAGAGAGATATGAGGAGCCCGCACTCCATGTATCGTTCCAAGATTAGAGCTTGAGATTTAAACTACTCCAGTCAGCACCATTCCCACCAAAGCCACACTCATTGGTTCAAAGTTAGTCCTGTGACCAGGCCAGGCCAATCAGAGTGAAGGATAGAGCTTTTGCTGAAGACGAAGAAGATTATAGGGTATTAGAGCAAAATGCTTTCTGTTTTGTGCTGGGCAAGGCTTGTCCCTTTGAGAACTGATGGAAACCATAGGGTGACTATTGGAACAACACAACACATCAGAATATAAATAGGTAGGAATTTTAACTTTTAAAAAATTCTTTATGTCAGCCTAGTTGCATTATCTTAAAATCTCTCTCTCTTTTTCTACTATATGATACTATACATACTACACTATACATACTATACATGCTATACTATACTATACTATACTAAATTGGTTATAGAAAATATACCCCTTTACCTTAAAATACTTCATCAAGAATCTCCTTAGCATATCAATTTATTCCCTGATATAATTAGAGTGGAATGAATAAAATTAAAAAGTTTAACAATAATATAATACTATTATCTAAATCCACAGTTTATATCTAAATCTATAGCTCATAATCACATTTTATTAATTTCCAAATAATGTACATTGTAGATACTTCATTTTCCTTCTCCATATCCCAGTCTATAACTACAGCATTTTATTGGCAACTCCTTTAAACTGAAATATGTTTTTGCTTGCTGTTTTTGTCCAGTATGACTGACATTTCTTAAGAATCCAGGTTAGTTTTTATTAGTGTCCCTCAATAGGATTTGAAGTAGAGATTATTTTAAGTATGAATATGCTTAATGGAATCTCAATGCATGTATGTGTATTACATGGAAGATGTAGGATATTCATCCTGCATATTTTCTAGCAGAATATATGGCTTGTGAAAGTGGGTATATATATAAAGTATTAGTGAAGTATTCTGTGAAGAGGAGAATAGCAAATTCACAATTTTTGAAACAATGCAGTTTGACAACCTATTCTTTTCTTTTTCCCTAACTACCAACACTAAAAATGAGCAGAAATTATTTAATTCCTGTATTAGGGTGACTGTGACATACATTAACATGCCAGTAATAGAGAACTAGCTGGTTTCACTATGCTCTCCAATGAAAGCAATAGAATCAAAATATTAGAAACAGGATTTTCAACTAAGAGGTATCAGCAAAAACTATGAAACACTGGCAACCACATAATATCTGAGGAGTGAAGCGGGGAGAGCTGCAGACGCGTAGCCAACAGCCAGCATCTTGCTCACTCTCTGAGTGATGGCTGGCACGATGCCCGCTCTGCGGAGTATGGTTTCTTTATCTATAAAAGGAGGGGTTGGATCAGGTTCTCTCCAGTGCCCCTTCCAGCTCAGTGCGTCTATGAAAGGTTCATATCTGCATCAGTCAGAATCTGATCAAATGCCAGACTGGGCAGCAGTTCAGAGAAAGAGGCTACCCACGTGTGCCGCGATAATGGGAGGTTCGGCGCGAGATCTGGGGGTGGAGGGGGACTCACGAGGAACTGGGAGGGGTTTGTGAGCAGGGGGAGAAAAAGGGCCTGTTCTGATGGAGGGCAGTCTGAGAGAATGCGCGCTCAGAAATGAGCTCGCATAGAGGTATGAAATGGGGACCGAAGCAGACCAACCGTTTAGGTGCCACACAGCCTCTTTCTTGTGGTCACTTTTAGCTACCTTGGAAACTCTCACTTGTGTACTGTGTGATGATGACTAGGCATAAAAAGGCATACATGGATACTGTATCGCTGTTCACCTGCAGTGCTTCATAAGAAATATTTTAAGCCACTTTGCACTAATGTCCGTGTGGAAACTTTATCTACAGATAGCAGCATTTTCTCCCACTTAATTAGCTCTCTTTTCACAGCTCTGAAAGGTAACCCTGTCTGAACAACCCTGGTTCCTGCTATTGATTGGCCTTCTCAGCAGCAGGGATGATGCGTTTTGCTGAAAACTGATTCTAGGTACATGAGTTCACTTGATCTTTGTTAGTTCTTCAGCTATGGCTTCTGCGATTTTGTATATGGTATAATTGAGGTCATTAAGAATCTATCCACTAGCCGGGCGTGGTGGCGCACGCCTTTAATCCCAGCATTCAGGAGGCTGAGGTAGGAGGAGCGTTGTGAGTTCGAGGCCTGCTTGAGCTACAATGCGAGCGCAAGACCGGCCTGAGCTACATAGTGTGACCCTGCCTCAAAAAAGTAGGACCAGGAGTTCTGCTCAGTGGCTTAAGTGCCTGCCTTGGCAGGTGTGAGGTTGTGAGTTCCATCCCTGGTGCCACAAAAAAAAAAAAAAAAAAAAAAAAGAAGAAGAAGAAGAAGAAGACTCTATCCACTTTCTTAGAACTGGGATATGAGATTGAAATTTTACTTCTAACCTCTCTGTAAATTTAAGCATAATATTTTCACTGATCCCTATAAGTAATGCTTTAATTTGTAAAGAGAGTAGATGGGGCTTGCGAACTGAGGGGAAATCTCAAGGACCCCACCCAGTACAGATCAGTTTATCACCAATCTGATCACTGGTAACAACTTTAGTGGGATACTCTGAACATGACATGTACAGGCAAAAGAAAAATGATAATCAAAAACTATGAATGAGCCAATCAGAAGTATTACCAGCTAAACAATATTATTGAAATGACTTTTGAAAACTATTTATTGGTAATTTGAGATAACTTGGCATGTTTTAGCACATATTTGGGGCCAGAAAGGTTATCTTAATGTATTTCGGCAGTAAACAATCAATTCTGTTTCACACACAGATCATGAACTAAGTTTATACACAGGTAACAGAAAGTACAAAGGGGAATTACTTAAAGGAGATGGACAATAGATTCCGCATGGCTACTGAGATAGTTTTTTAAGTAGGTCCAGTTTTACTTCGCAGTGGCAGTGGTTGTAGGCGTGTCTATGCATGGACTGTGGGGTGGGTATTTTTTGTGATGAGGATGTCGGTGATGGAGAATATGGAGGTGTGGAGGTTGCTGGACTTTTAAAAGTGATTCCTGCGCTTTGTAGTAGTATAGGCTTAGTAGAAGAAGATGGTGAATCTGCATATATGTTGGAGTAGAGTTGAAAATTCCTGTTAATGACTGTTAAGTTTATTCTTACTTATAAATAGAACTTCCTTTACTCCTTCCTTGTTTCCTTCCTTCCTTTCTTTTTTCCTTATTTCCTTCCCACCACCCTCCCTACCTCCCTTCTGTTTCATTGCCTAAGGTGGGAACTGTTTTTCAGTGTAAAATAAAAATAACCAGAAACTGTTCTGTACTAATATACAAAAGCAAGTGGACAGTTAAAGTCTTATGGAGACACAAGACCAAATGTTATGTAGAAAACAGGATTCAAAATCTTTATTTTTAATTAAGCATGAAGACAGTCATCTTCTCTAAGTAGTATTTTATTAGAATCTGAACATGTGAAACTCCTATATCTATGTCTTCGAAATAAGGTTGATTTTTGAAATGCACATTCATCAGTCTTTTTAAAGTTAATTTCTATTTGCTAGAAACTAATATGATTTATTAAAAGGTATCCCAAATTGAATGTAGGTAAATGAAGTGTCATTTTTTTCATTGACTTTTATACAGTAAAACTTTATTGGCAAAATCTGTATGAGATTCCTGTGGTTGCAGTAACAAATCACCAAGTTTAGTGGATTAAGACGAATTTATTATTGCAGAAAAGATTTCCTAAAGGCAGGGTGTCAGAAGGTCTGGGTCCTTTTCAAAGTTCTAGCAGGAGAATCCACTTCCTCTGCTCTCCTAGCTAAGAATTTGAAACATCTCATTTAACGCCTGTGACATCCCAGGGAGACTGGTCCCCTGAGTCACACAGCTACTGAGGAGTAGAGCTGGAATTCAAACCAAGTCAAGACCACAGAATCTGTGCCTTGAGCCTCAAGTTGCCATTCTTTTTCATCACAAAATATCATCAACTTTTAAATTGTAGAAAACTTTATAAATTGCTTACCAAAAGGAATGCTATTTAGGATTTAACTGATACGATATTTTCAAAAATTAAGGAGGCATTTTAAAACTTGACACAGTTACTTTAAAGATCTAAATAAAAAAAAGTCTCAGGAGCCATGAAACATAGCACTTATGTTCTCCAATGCTTGACTACTATTACCTAATAAATCATTTCTACTGTCATTATTGATACGGGAGCAAATTGTAAATGGACTTTATTTACAGCAATTAGAGAAGTAATAAAGAGCTCTAATATAAAATATTATACTCTTTAAGTGAATGAATGAATAATTAAATGTGGAAGTGCAAATGAGGCTCATTTATTATATTCAGACAATTTGATGTTACTAGCGTCTAATGAAGTAGCTCACTTCCGTTTTCCTGAACCCAGGCTTCACGCGTGCTAGGTAAGCACTCTGCCACCGAACTGCACGTACATTCCCAGCCCCTTGAGTAATTTGCTTTCTTTAAACAGGTCAGAATTTCTTTGATTCTTGTCCCCTAGAGAATGGCAACATTAAATAGCATTGGTTGAGTTGAGCATGCTGAATTCACAGGTAATGATATTCTTTACTATACCGAAGGCTTATCCGCCCTCTGACTCGTCAAACCACTTCAACAAGGATGTTTAAATGTTACAATAAGAACAGATCCTGTAATGTCTCTGTTACTAAACAGGGAAGCATTCAGCATTTTGGTTAAGTAGATACACACACGCACTAAGTACATACACACACGTGCATGTGCACAGTTACACATTGCTTAAAGATAGTGATACATCCTGAGAAATGGATGGTTATGCAATTTTATTGTTCAGATGGCATGGAGTGAACTTACACACACCTAGATCCAACAACCCACTACTTCCTGGGCTGCATGGTGCAACCTAGTGTTCCCAGCTTACAAACCTATACAATATGTCACTCTACTGAATACCATAGGCAGCTGTAACACGAAAGAAAATACTGTGTATTTAAATGTATCTAGACATAAAGAAGTAAAATTAGTAGGCAATAGGATTTTTTTTCAGCTCTGATATAATCTTAGGAGACCAGTGCTGCATATGTAGTACATTATTAAAAGAAATGTTATGTGCCACATGGCTGTGCATGGTTCTTCATAAGGCAACAGTGGCGATGTTCAACTAAATCTTCTAATAAATTGCTAAGTTATCCTTTAGCTTCTTTGCTCTTGGCCTCCTCTCACTTCCGAGCAGAAGAAATCATCCCCAAACATCTCATTGATTCAGCACAGCAAGACCCCTGGCTCATGCTTGATGCTTCAGATGGATAAAATGTGATCTCTATTCCCAGTCAAGCAACAAACAAGGGAAGAAGCTGGTGGAAAAACAAACTACTGTGAACTGTACTGTAACAGAATTGTGTGCAAAATGCTGTGAAGTTTTGCCAGGGGTATTGCTTAAGGGAGGTTTTGAGCAGTGTTCTCAGAATGAGCAAGAGTGTCGAGGGCCATACTCAAGGACGTGCCAGGGAGGCAGTGTGTTCTCAGGGATGGGGAGGTCAACAGAGGGCAGACTGTGAACCGCCCTTATCTAGGCTAACAAGTCTGAACTTGATCTTATAGGTAATTGAGAACCATAAAAGGTTTTTAAATTGGAATGTGACACCACCCACCCCAATATAACTCATACCTGGATGGCTTGTGATAGCTCAGAAAAATGCTTCCATGTCCTCACTGTATTCACCCTGAAAAATCTTCCTGATACAGTTGCAGAAAAACTGGTGCCAGGGATCCCGAAATTCCTAGATTAATGTAAGTCTAAGCACAGTCCTTCGATGCAAAGTCCCTCTGACCATTGCCTCCTCTGTTGTTGTTGGTGGTGGTAGTGGTGGTGTGTGTGCGTGCGTGTGCGTGTGTGTGTATGTGTGTGTGTGTGTGTGTTACTAGGGATTGAATATAGACACTTCACAATGAGTTACATCCCCAACCCTTTTTATATATTTTTTTTTAATTTTGAGGCAGAGTCTCTCTAAGTCCCTAAGTTGTCTAGGCTGGGGTTGAGTTTAAGATTTTTCTGTCTCAGCCTCCCATAATGTTCAGATTATAGGCATGTGCCACCGCACCCAGCTCGGTGGTTTCTACTCTGCTGCTTGCAGTCTGTGGGAAGGTGGAGCCCCAAGGGCCTGCGACACTATCCTTTTCCAGCCAGAGCATCTTGCTTGGATTTGCGACACATGCTGGTTTTCCTAGATGAGGTCTCTTCTGGGAAGAAAAGAAACTCAGCTACTGAAGTAGACATCTTCACACCCTCCTCAGTAAGGGTTGAGGCGAAACACCAGTAAGGACCTGGTTTCCAGGTCACCTCCACCATTTACCCATGGGTGCCCCTCATAGAGGGGTCAAAAGCCACATATAGGTCAATTTTCTTTTGTACTTCCACAGAATCCTAGAATGAGGAGTGACTTCAGAGGCCCAGAGAAATTCAGTCTTACCTGATACCACTGAGCCGCAGTGTCGGGAGAGACTCAGCTGTCCCGAAGGCCTCCTGCTACTGCCAGCCTGCCACACCCCCTCACCCCCATAACAGCCACCCACCACCCCCAGCTGAGCCACCTACTTCTCTCATGAGACCACAGCAGCAACCCCTACCTGTCTTCCACCCCAGCTCTCCCCATCAAGTGCAGCCAAGGTCATCCTCTACCAACTTCCAGTTCCAAGCACAAGAAAAATACGACCTGTGTTATGCTACTCACAGAGTCACGGGATCACAGGCCCTGGGATGAACTCTTCTGATGTAGAAGATACTGTATCTCTTTCTAACCCAAAAGCTAAATAAAATAAAAACAAACCTGCTTGAGAAGCAAGGTGAGGCTACTGGGCATTGCCGAGAGTTTCAGGGAGGCCGCTTATCACTCCTCAGTTCCTCCCTTCATTTCCTCTTCCCCATCCCCTGCAAAGCAAGACAGACTGGAGATTCGCAGAAAGGTCTGCTGGCCCCTGGCCCTCTCTGGGCAAAGAACCCCTGGGAAAGGAAACTGAACACTGCCATCTGCTGGGAGAAAGTGGCACAGGGTAGGAAAGTTCAGGAGACAAGGGAGAACGGCAAGTAATTGAAAGAGGCAAAAGCTGACACTTAAACGAAGGAAATGCAGATTAGAAAGAAAATAAAGGTCCAGGAGGCATGGTGGAAGCAGAAAGTGTGATGAGTAAATTTAAATGGTTCTTAGGGGTCACTTTCCCTCTCCATATTAGGGGGGAAAATCAAAGCCCAGAGATTTGAAGAAAGCACTCATTACTCAGCTACAGAGCAATGGCACCAACACTAGACTTCTTGCTCAATTCCTGATACACTGCTTTACATCACGCTTCTACCTGGGCAAACAGATGACCATAAGTATGGACCACTGCGTCTACACTCTTGGTTACTCGAGAAGCTATGTTCCTATCTGCTGTCTCTGAATATGTGAACTTACTCATATTACAACTTATTTCAGAGGTATTGATGGTGACTAAATGAGAAGGTGGTGACTGGCACCAAAATCACTTGTGGATGAGATGCATGGAGAGGAGACAGAAGGCAAAGAAAGAGCGTTTGCTGTCTGGACCCGAGAGGGCACAAGAGGAAGCTCTGCATCCTGCACTCCTCCCCTGCCCATAGCATTCGCTGCAGGAGGCAGCTCCTATCTGTTTGTTCTTTGATGAGTCCTGGTGACCTGGACAAACCCCACAGTGACTGCACTGTCACCTAAATGAAGCCAGAAAATGGCCTGGAACCCACGTTCAATATACAGATAGATTCTGACCATATCTTCCCTCCTCTTCTGCTATCACACAGGGTCTTACCCAGTCTTCCTGCTTCTAATCTTGGCTGTTCCTGAAGGCAGCCAGAATCATCCTGCCTTAACGTGCTGGTGCTAAACCTCCCAGAGGTCCTGCTCCTAACTCACTCATCAGTGAACGAAAGTCCTTGAATTTAAGATGTTTTGCCCCGCACAATCTGGTTACTGTCTCTCCCGCTGCGCTTTCAGTATTCTTTGCTTGGTTTCAGATATATCCCCCGCTCCCCCAGCTTTCTAACCATGGGAACACCCAGTATTTTCATTGACTGTCCCCTCTGTCTGCAAGGTTTTTCTCCCAGATCCCCAGATCAGTGCATGGATGGCTACTTCGTCTCATTCTGGCCTCTGTTCAAATGTCGTTTCCTCATTTTTAGCCTACCTGCGTTTATAATTGCAAAGTCAAAAGCTCTGTTACTGTGTTTATTCATTGTTATGGCACTTGTCACTTTAACACGCTCTGTAAGAACTTACTTATTCTCACAGAGTGGAACAGAATCAGAATGTTTGAGCTGAGAACCATGAGGGGTGACTAATGATCCCCTCATTCTCATGAAAGTCAGCAACTAGTTAATACTTGGCCCCTGGCTCCCCGGATCTTGCCTTCTAAGATGCTGTGTGCTGGTCATAGAGTGTTCAGGTAGAAGAATAAAAACTCCTTAGGAAATCAGACTGGGTTCCAGTTGCAGAAAACGTGACAGAGAAACTGTTTGCTTAAGAGGATGGAAAGAGCTATCAACAGCTTTGTCTCCATAGAAAAAATGTAATTGACAGTAAGCATATGTGCTCATGGAGAACAATGTGACATTTTGAACCTTGTATAGTATGTAACGTGCAAAGATCAAATCAGGGTAATTAGCATATCTGTCATATCAAATGTTTATTCCTTTGTGCTAGAAACATTTGAAATCCTCTCAGATCTCTTTGGAAATACATAATAATTATCGTTAACCACAGTGTTATTCTTAGCCATATATTCAATATAGCCCTTCTGTGCAATAGAGTTTGGTTTGATCCAGAACAAATGTCTTCAGCAGAAAGAAGGAAAAGGCTAGGCACCGAAGCCCTGAGTCAGCTGGGACCAGTAACCCATCCTTGGACCAGCCATGGTGCCTCCGCCCTGGGTCCCTTCTTTGGAGAGTTCAATTCTGGCCTTTCTCCGGCAAGGCATCTTCAGAGCCAAGTGAATGTCCCTTCCTGGGGCCCATGTCCTTCCATCTTACACCACACCGTGAACATCTCAGACCTGAGTGTTCCCTGCCCCAATAGCTCTGAGCCTGTACCTAGGACCCGTGGGGGTCTCCTGACCAGCGCTGTCCCCTGAGGGATGCATGGTGTGCCCATGTCCAGACCCCGGGCTGTCGGAGGACTGCTGCTTGGAGGTAGGGGTGAAAGTGTGAGATGTGGTGCACATATGTGGGTGGGCTCCCTCTTGTGGACAGAACCAGAGGGCTGGATGAGAAGGGTGAAGGCCGTAGGACGAGGCCCTATTTCACTCTTGTCCTGCACCCAACTGGGAGGGGCAGGCCTGGTCAGCACAGCCCCCGAGGGAGGTAATGAGACGATCATGCAGGATGACCACAGGGATGGGGTACTGCAGAAAGAAAACCTGACAGTTTAGCCACTTACTGGGGGCTGCCCTGCCTGCATGTGGTATCTCAGGTTGCTTTTCAGGTCCAATAATTACAGGTCTGACCCAGGAACGGGATGGGGTGGAGCTGAGGTAAAATGGGTGAGGTCCTTGGGGAAAAGGTGGTTAGGTGTCCGAGGCTATAAAACCCAGGCACCAGCTGAGCACAAGGAACAATGTTTGGCAGAGAGTTAGGGGCAGGGCTCTTCCCGGTTACCAGGCCTGTCCAGGTGCTGGGTCTGCTGCAGATGGTCGTGTAGCTAACGAGAGCCTGCTTTCCCCACCATGAGCCACTCTCTGGCTGTTCTGGGGTGAGGGCTGAGGTAAAAACACATCTGGGGATGTAGCTGTCCCCTCGGGAGATGATCTCATGTATTCAGTGTGGCTTTGGGCGTCACAGCCTTTTGCTTGGGAGCTATTTTTAACAGTGTGATATTAGAGACCACCTCTGAGGGTTGCAACCCACACTACCACAGCCAAAGTCTCCTCTGCCTTTTGGGGACACCATGCTGCACTCTCTGACAATGCAGCCTGGACTGGCTGTCCCTTAGGTCCCTGCCAAGGCTGACACCTGGCTCTCCATACCCTGTCATTCACCCGATTCCTGTGTGCTTCGCTCCTGGTTTAGGACACTCTCAGAGAGGAAGTGGTACTTGTGTGAGTCACTGTGTTACAATATTGCTACTAACGTGGTACCCTGATCTATCCTGTAATGAGAAGCGGATGTTGATATAGTAACATTTTGTACTTTTTTGTGGGTTCCAATCAGGTCAACAGGATTAGATCATTTTATTTTTGAATGTGGATAATTATAAACCATCCTTCCAGTTGTGCGTGAGTGCGTGCGTGTGTGTGTGTGTGTGTGTGTGTGTGTGTGTGTGTAGATGCTGCACCAGGCAGAAAGAAGTCAAGTTCTAAAAAATTCAGAATGCTGCAGATTCTTTCTCTAGGGAAGACTGTTATAGATCCAGCACAAGGCCATGTAATGAAACATCCCATTGCCTTCACAGAAGAGTTGCTTTGGAACTGTTTATTCCCACATATGGCCCAGAGTCCAAGAATGGCAGATTCAGTTCTGTAAATTAAGAGCCTCTGGCAAGGAAGAACCACTAAAATTACACACGAGTAGAGTAGGGAAGTCTAACTTCAGAGAGAGAAGAGAGGGAGCAAACAGCACAAGAAGTGCTGGGTGGTGCTAGAATTTTCAGCTGTAACCAGGTGGCGGGAGCCTGTTCAGCCTACACAAGTAGAGGGAGAGGCAGAAAGAGTCCCCAGTCATGGCAAGAGTGCTTCTTTATGGCCCCACTAGATCCTCAGGGTCCCAGGAAAGGGGTGAAGATGGAGCCATTGCAGCGGCCACCTGGTGCGAGGGAGGAGGAGGGGCTGCACAGTGGGCCTGCCCAGCGGCCAGCAAAAGGCTCTCAGAGCAGAGGGGCCCATGGTGGGCTTCTCAACAGCATAATGGTGAAGACATTGTCCAACCACACTGGGGCTGGTGACCAGAGGATTCCAGAGAAAACAACTAAGTGTGCATACATCATGATGGCAAGTTGTCTCAGGTTTAGATTAAAAAAAAAAAAAAAAAAAAAAACCAGTTGTGAGACAAGGATTTGAGAACAAATGATTTATTTAGAATATGTATTCATCAGCTTGCCACCTATATAACAAAACACCCAAGTCAGAGTACTTATGAAGCAGAGGTTTATTTTAGATCACTGTTTCATAGCTGAAAGTCTACATTGTGCAGGCTCTGGCAAGGGCTCTGCGATAAATGGTGGAATATGTGTGGGAGGAAACATTGCATGGCCGAAGAGGAAGCCAGAGAGAGACTTCTGCAGTAATCCTCTCAGGAGAACTCACCAGGGCCCATGATAAATAATAATCCCTCCTTAAGGGATGCTCCCAACTGATCTAAGAACCAAACACTAGGCCTCATCTCTCAAATGTTCAACTGCCCCCAGCACTGCCTCCCTGGGGAAGACAAATGAATTTTGAAAGGCAAATGACATCCAAAAATCAGCAAGAGCTGATCTCAAAAAACACTGGCAGCGGAAAAGAAAGCAGCCAATGCCAAAGGCTGTCACATCACTGCTGACACCTGGAGCTCAGCACCACCTTGCATCTCTGGGAGACAGTGAACACTTCCTAGTGATCTTGCTCAACGGGCAAGGGAGCTGAGTATGCCAAATGCCATCACCATCAGTTGAGGAGTCTCCTAGAAAGTTTTAATTTCTCATTCTTTTCAGCCTGCCCTGTGAAGGACATATTTTTATTAAGTTCCCATGCCTCTGTGCCTATGAATTTCCGGTTATGGTATGATGACTGCCCCAGTTTCTCTGCCTCCCTCTCTTTTCCTTTCTCCTTCTGTCTTCTCTTTCTATCCCTTCTTCCTCCCTCCCTCCCATCTCACTCTCCTCCCATGTCACTTCCTCTCCTCTTCCTCTCTTTTTTCTTTATTTACACCCTTTAAAAATTCCTATTTATTTTCATAGGGATATTTACTGCCAAATGACTAATCATACTTCTGTTACTCAAAAAGGGTGCACATACAGAGGCAGGGATCTGGGAAACACCCTATTCAGTTTCTGTAGATACCCAGCTTATTCTTTCTTGATCTCAACTCCCATCACGAATACTGTAGATTTCTCTCCCTTAGTCCTCATTTGATTTTGAGATAACTTCCATTTTAACAATAACCCTCACTCAGAGAGAAGAAAATAAGAGTTGGGTTAAATTGTTTTCCAAAGCCACATAGTAGCTCATACTTAGGCCTATGTCCTCCTCAACCTAGATTCTGAGTGACCACACTCTCCTGCCTCCAGTTAAGTCTTAGGTAATCCGAGTGCTTTTGTGAAACAGATTTGCCCCAAGCTTGTCAGAAAACCAACATAAGGGATATTCCTCCTCATACATATATTGAAGTAAGAATGCTGGGGAACAGTAACATAGATAAGGAAAAGCACCCATATCACAGAAATCTCTACTTGCTAAATTTCCACAAAGGGAACATACACAGTCGGTGTTGGCAATAAGAACATTTCCAGAACTCAGTGAGAACTGCTTCTTCACTCCTATTTTCACCACAGTCAAAGATCCAAAATTACCGTTATCTTGACTTCAAACACTACAGATTACATTTGCAGGATTTGCAACTTGATGTAAATGGATATTCTGCGTCACTTTTATGAGAGTCATCCGTGGGACTGCTTAGAGCTCCAATTAATTCATTCTCAGAGTCTCATGTGGAAGTGAATCTCAGTGTATACATCCACTCTCCTGCTTGCAGATGTTTGGGTAGTTTTCCAATTGGTACTGTTGCAAGTAATAAACTTACAAACTTCCTTATCTTTTGGTGCACTTAGGTATGAATTTCTGTAGGATCTGCTGGGTCACCCTGTATGCTCACCTTTGGGGGAAACTTGGATGCAATAGTTAGGATTCTCTCAATGAGTTCCCTGCCTTCTAGGATCTTCCTGCTTACACAGCTTTCTGGGGCCTTCAAACACAAGATTTCTGTACTTTATTCAATTTTTCTACTTATCCTCAGTGGGAACATCATCTGCTATAAGTTATTCTCTCACACAAGAAGCAAAAATACACTCTTAAATATATGTTAATAGTTACCATGCAATTATTTAATTTTGTACCTTTTATGAATATTCAAATAACTGTATAAGCTAAGTCTGCAAAGGAAAAACATTTAAGTGCAACTCATATTGCTAGCTTTGTCACTCTGGGAGAGCATATTTCCCAACCTTAGTTTCTTTTATTCAGTATGTGTTTTCCATTGCCCTTAAAGGCTGTTTTTAGCCTGTCCATTAAATTCAGTTTTAAAAATAGATGCATGTGGAAGCCTAGATATTACTGTCTTGGTTACTTTTCTTATTGCTGAGGCAGAATATCTGATGCGCAAAGGTAAGGGAGAAAAGGTTTATTTGGCTCACAGTTTGTTATGCTTTCAGTCCATCATCAGCTGACTCTGAGTTAGCAAGTCATGGCAGACAGGCATCACAGGGAAGAACCAGTTCATGGCAGGCAGAAGGTAGCAAAGCAAGCAAAAATGTAAGGGAACCAACAAGTGATCATAGCAGCTTTTTTCTGCCACTTTTTATATTCTATCTAGACTACTAGGATTGGGGCAGTGCCAAAACAGTAAGTGTATCAATGTAGTAATCACACACCCTTAATACCAGCATCACATATTATAGATTTAGCCACCTCTGAAAAAGTCCCACCTATGACCACAGGGGACTTTGGGAGGACATCTAGACACAAACCATAACATCTCCTGGCTCCCCAAAGACTCATGTACATTCCTTTACACAAAAGGAATTTAGTCCATCTCTAAGTGTCGTAACAGTTTTAGCATTGCTGAGAAGTCCAAGTCCCAAGTCTCCTCTAAGATTTAAAGTAAACTCTTATCTATGAGCCCCTGTACAAATGAAAAGAAAGTTAAACACTTCCAACATACAATGGTACAAGAAAAAATTACATTGTAAAAGGTACAAATAGAAGGATGCAAAGGAATGGAACCAAAGCAAGACCAAAATCTAACAGGGCAAACATTAAATTCTGTAGTTCCAACATCCCCAGCAATCTGTGGCAAATTGTGAACTCTGAAAGGCTTGGGTGGCTTTGCCCTATAGCACTGCTAGTGGTTGTAGCTCCCATGACTTCTCTCTTGGGCCTCCTCTGCTCCCACCTTGCTGTTTCCCTCAAACAATTCACGTTTCTGGCTTCTCCAAATTTCTATGGTCTCCACTGCACCTTTGGCTTCATATACTGTCCTCTCAGGGCACACTGCCTGGTCTCCAGGCCTTTTTCTGAAATCTGGGTGGAAGTATTCCTGACCCCACCAATCTTGCACTCTACAAGCCCCTAAAACTAGCACCACATGGATGATGCCAGGGTCTGCCACCAACTGGAGCAGCAGCCAGGCTTCCTTCTCTTTGGTTGTAGAGGTCAAGTACCTGGATTGAGCACTCTGAACCAAGTTCTGAGGAACAAATTCTCTAGGCTGCCACCATGCTGGAACATGGTGCTCTAGAACTCTCTCTACAAAGCAAAGTCTTTCACCTTTGCAACTGTGAGGCTACAACAAGAGTCCTGCTGGTTCTTATGATGTCTCCAGGCCATCTTTTCTGCTGTTTTCTTCTGAAATGCTTGGATTTTTCTTGTTAGTCTTTTAAGCAACTGGTTTCTCCTCTTTTCCATCTTTGCAAGCTGCAGCTTTACTGGAGCTTCCTTTCTAGCCAAACTCACATTTAGATAGTTCTGATGGTCTCTTTACTCTTGATTCTCAACATAAGTCTGTCTATAAGCCCTCAACAATGGCCATGCCACCATCTCAACATTATATTGTTCTTTTTTTTTGTACTGGAAATCAAACTCACAACCTTGTGCTTGGCAGGCAGACACTGTGTTGCTAATCTATATCCCTGACCCCAACATTATACTGTCTTGAAATTCCTTCTGTGAGGTTAATTAGTCTACCACCCTTAATCACAGTTTCAGGCAAGGTCTCTGGACAGGAGCAAAATGCAAACCTTCTGCCAAGGCATAACACACATCATCTGGAGTCCAATAACCACTGCAGTACTTCCTCCCAGCAGAAACCTCCTGAGCTTCCCAGCAGAAACCCCCTAAGACTGGACCTTACCAGCAGCATTTCTATCAGCATTCTGGTCATCGGAGCTCTGACCAGAATCTCACAACATATACAACCTTAGCTGTTCCAGCCCTAGTTTTTCAGTTGCCATCTTTAAACCTTTCTTAATGCTTCCCCTTCCCACAAAACAAGTTCTGAAGGCTCCTAAACCACAAGATCAGGCAAAGTTATAGCAATGACCCTACTTTTCAGTACTGAATTCTGTCTTAGGTACTTTACTCATTGTTGACACGAAATACCTGACACTCAAAGTTAAATGAGAAAAGGTTTATTTGGTTCACAATTTGTAGAGGTTTCAGTCCATAATCAGCTGGTTCCAAGGTAAGGTGGCATGGCAGAGTTGCATCATAGAGAAGAAACAGTTCATGGCAGGAAAAAGGCAGCAAAGTGAGCAAAGGAACCAACAAGTGACCTTAGCAGCTTCTTTCTGCCCCTTTTATATTCTATCTAGACTAGTGAGTTTAAGGTGAGAGCCAAACCAATCAGCAAACTGACTTAGTAATCACACACCCTTAATCACAGCATCATACTGTAGATTCATGCACCTCTGAAAAAGCCTCACCTATAACCACGTGAGGTTTGAAGGTGTGCATCTAGACATAAGCCATAACAGTCACATGCCTGCTTAACATGTTCTCCTTGTCCCTTTGAACCATTAAATGCCATCCCAATCCTTTTATGTTGGCCCTGTGATCTTCAAAATTTCTTCTTTCTTGCTACTCTTCCTTGCCTGTAGTCTTTTTCTCATTTTTAGCCTGTTTGTATGCATTATAATTTTGAAAGACTTGAGCAGGGAAGGTTGTCAAACCCAGACTGCTGGGCCAGTCCTCCCAAATGTCTGATTCACTAAGGCAGGGTGAGACCCCAAAAGTTACATTTCCAAGTGACACTGTTGTAGCTCACTCAGAAATCCCAGCTTGAGATACGCTCTGAGTATAATCTCTCATTTTCTCTAGTAATGGAGAACTATCTTCTCAAAAGATGGTATTGTGTCTACCTCAGATGTTTCTAATTTCCTCATGCTAGATTGTGCCCTTCAACCGGAGAGTGATAAAACACAGGACTTTAAAAAGGTTGGATCCATGTTCCTTCTGCATCAATTTAAAGAAAACAAAGCAACAGTATAAAGAGTTAAACAGGTCTTTCCCCCCAATAACTAGGAATCAAAAGCTCCTTTTCAACTGAGAGTTACATTTAAAAGAGCTTTCTTTAAATTTTGGACATACTGGGGAGGAGGGGAATTAAACGAAAAGTTCTTGTACAACTCAAATCTCCCCCTTTCCATCATTTAAAAAAATGTCATTTATGACTGCAGTCCTGTGAAGCCAAATTTATTTATAATTCTCAGTAGCCCTCAGGTTCTGGGGCAATCTAAAGACACAAACCTTTCTTTGTTTTTAAGTGAAATATCTTTTGAAAACACATTTTATGCATATTTGTCCAGATTTAGTCAAAACAGCACAAACTCGGCTATCAGGAAGTGCGCCGCGATGTACAGTAGGTAAAACAAACAGGGAGTTGACAGCGCACAATGGTATTCATGGCATTTCATCAACTTTGAAACCTTCAGAGTGTGCGGTGTGCAGCAGCAGCCCAAGGCCTAGTGGGCTGCGGTGTAACCGAAGTCTATCTCTGGGCAGCCAAGGGTGGGTGGAAGGGACTTTTCCCTGTGTCTTGAGATGAAGCAGACAGGACAAGTCTCGCTTTCACTGCGCCTCCTTGGGGCATGACGGTTTCCATGTAAGGGAAAGCTACTGCTTTTAACAGAAGATAAATTAAGCCCGGGGGTTGGAGTGAAATCTCAAAGGTCAGAATTCAGATGATAAGGGGAAATGGAGGTTTCCTCAGCTGGATTGGACACCCAGGAAGAGGTGACATTTATCGACTTTCCTTCCATGGTGCTAATGAGTGATAAGCGACTCTAATTCGAAGACACCCCAAAGCTGTTAAAGTGTGTGTGAGATGCAGATATTTCATCAACAGAGCAGCAATCTTTTTCTCAAACAAATGGAAAAACCATTCTGGTGTGTTGGGGTATCTGATCAAAGAAGGAGTAAAACTCAGAAATGGAAACTAAATTTTAGGATACCTAGAATGTGTCAGGCAATATTCCACTCCTGCATCAGGGGTCAGTCATCTGATATAATCCTCATTATAGCTTTCCAAGTGTGGGGTCATGTTTACAGATGGGGAGACTGAGGCACATGGTGATTAAATGGTACAGTCTGTGCCTTTGTATCCACATTTATAAGCAAAGCTGATAAATGAAAGAACAGGTGCCCAACTCTACATCTGCCTGGTCCCAAACCCATCCTTCCCTTATTAGGATTGTTCATATTTCACTGTAGGTAGTCTTTATATGTGGCACAAATTTAGTAATTGTTATTCATTTGTTTGCTTTGCTTTGTTTTCATTTTTGTTTTCAGGGAGTACATATTAGAGTTTCTAAGCTAAGCATATATATATAAAAGGTGATTCTCACCCACTTTCCTAACCCCAGACTTCTTGCCCTACTGCTTTCTTTTCCCCTGGACCACTCAAAACACTTTGAATAGATTATGGTCATGCTTCAGTCTAGCAGACAACCATTAACAGTGGGAATTTAAGGGTCTGGTCAGCATTGCCACTGACTACTGTGTCAGTGAAGGCAAATGGTTGACTCTATGTTGCGCATTTCATCAATGTTCACTTATCAAGCAAAGATTCAACAACAGTAAGTCAGTGTTGCAGGGGCAGTGTTGGTCGTATCGATAGAAGCTGCTCTAAGCCATGCCCCTCACTTGTGAGTTGCTCAGGTTGTAGTGAGAAATCCAGATGTGTAAACATATGAGTATTGTACTTGATATTCATAATGAAGTTTAAGGGCATAAATGCCAAAAAGAACATGGTTTCGAAATTTCTTACGTTGCCCAGAAAAGCAAAAGAGTCAGAAAGCATCTAGGCACAAAGAGAAGTGAAGGAATTTCAGGTAGATAGGGTAAAGAGGTGGAGGGAGGGATTCCAGGATGAGCGAATGACACATGCAAAGATGCTGGGTTATTTTCCTAATCTGAACGTCATCTGATAGAAATGAATCATAACGTACACGACTTGCCCTGACAGAATTTAAACTGTATCTTGTCAGTAACCTTGGTGAAAGATGGAAGCTTTGTAGCACCAGCATGTGTTTAAATGCACATCCTAGGAAAAGCACTTAGCCAATGGTGTGACAAATTAATTGGGGTGGGATGAAAGTAGATGCAACAAAACCAACCTTGTAAAGGTTTGGACAAGAGCGAACAAACAAAGTTCTTGCAGTCAACATAATTTTTTAAAAACTGGTAGCATGAACTTGACAAGGGTGTGGATTGCATGTGTTTTTCTAACCATCATGCATGCTGTGCTTCACACAGTATGGGCCACTTCATGATTGCTCTATAAGCAAACAAATGTGTAAACTCATGAATAAATGATAACTTCTAGTTCTTGGCCATGGGTGACTTAGTGAATGCTTGGATCACTATCCAAAATAAGTCACAAACAGGGCAATTTAGAGAGCAAAAGAAATTTTTAGTCTTGACTATTTTAAGCACACAATAGAAATATATTTGGAACTATGAATCTTGAGTTCCAAGGATGAAAATTCAAAACCAGAGATTATGGTTTGGAAGTCGGAAATATAAAGACAGTATTTCAGTCTAGTAGAAGAAACTGTAATTGCTCAGACAAAATAGCCAATCACTCAAGCATTCATTTATGCATCTAATCATTGTTCCACGTGTATTTACTGCCAGCCCTCTTGGCATCAGGACTTGGGCAAGGCTAAGGGAATGAGTCGATAAGACTTGGTCTCTGTTTTCAGGGAGCATGTTATAATTGGAGAGACAGATTTTAGAATACGAAAAAGGACAAATGAGACAATTTCAAGTTGTTACATACGCCATGAAAGAAACAAGTTGATGAGACAGATAAGATGACAAAGTCTTCTAAAAGAGATGATATTTAAATTGAGCTTTGCTTAGTCTGGGTTCTCCAGAGAAAGAAAATAAGTGCGAGGGGCAGGGAGAGGGAGAGAGGGAGAAGAGGGGGGAGGAAGAGAGAGAGACAGGGAGAGGGAGAGAGGGAGAGGGAGAGAGAGAGAGAGGGAGAGAGAGAGTTGGCTCATGTGTTTATGGGGACTAAGGAATCCCAAGATCTGTAGCCAGCAAATTGGAGACCAAGAGAGCTGATGGTGTAACTTCCAGTTCAAGTCCAAGTCCAAAGACAAGACAGCTTAGTGCACTGGCTCAGAGACAGGCTGAGGAAGACATTCTCCCTCCCTCAGCCACTTTGTTCCATTCGGGTCTTTGATTCAGTAGGTTGTCGTTCTACTTTTCTCAGTCTACTGATTCAAATGCCAATTTCAGACACCCTCACAATTTTCCCACAGATAGCAAAGTTTTCAGTCAAATCCCTGGGCATCCCATTGCACAGCAAAATTGAGAATTAACCATCATAAACCTAAAGAAAGAGAACACTTCAGTCATGTCAACCACAATGCAGAGCATTCTGGGATGGGGGTGAGAAATGTGTGCAAAGGGGCCAAGTAAGAAGCATTTCCTGTGGCTGAGAGTCAGAAAACAGTGCACACACTGGAGATGAGACAGTGAGATGGAAAATAGTATATAAAGAAGTTGATCAAATAAGAAGGATCCAGATTACCCAGAAACTTTAAAAACATATGAAGTATCACAGTCATTATTACAAAAGTGGTCAGAAATCACTGAAGAGATTTACATGGAAATTAATTAGACTTTTACTATAAAGTTTTATTTTTTCCATGTTAAAATATGAATTATAAGCCGGACATCGTGGTGCACGCCTTCAATCCCAGCACTCGGGAGGCTGAGGTAGGAGGAACGCTGTGATTTCGAGGCCAGCTTGGGCTACAACATGAGTGCAAGGCCAGCCTGAGCTACATAGTGCGACCCTTCCTCAAAACACTAGGGCCAGGAGTTTGGCTCAATGGTTTAAGCACCTGTCTGGCAGGTATGAGGTTATGAGTTTGATCCCCGGTGCCAAAAAAAAAAAAAAAAAAAAAGAATTACAAAGCTCAAAATTGACAACATATAAACTAAAAGTGATGGCTTGTTTCTAGGTACCCCCACCCCCAAGCTTCATGTGGGCTAGGTGGGCTTTTTCAGAGGTGGCTGGATCTAGAGTGTGTGATGCTGGGATACAGAATTACTAAATTAGTCCACTGATTAGTTTGGCATAGTTCTAGGGAGGATTAAGGGTGCCCCATCCTGGGTAGATAAAAATGTAAGGGACGAAAAGGGGGCTAGTGTGGCAGCTTGTGGCTTGTAATTTGCTTGCTTGGTGCCTTCTGCCTTCTATCTCCTGCCCGGGGTGAACTATTTCTCCGCTGTGATGCTCCTCTGTCATGCCACGCTGTCTTAGAGCCAGCTGATTAGGAACTGAACCTCCACAAATTGTGAGCCAAATAAACATTTTCTCCTTTAACTTTGGTGTCTGGGATTTTGTCTCAGCAATGAGAAAAGTAACTAAAACAGATTGTTCTTACCTTTTATCTTATAGGGAGGCTTTGAAAATGAGGTGTTATGAAAAATTTGAGTGTATTCTGAAAAACAAAAAATTATGGACCTTCAAGTTTGTATATAAAATGCAAAAAATTCAAGCACATTATTATTATTATTATTTTATTTTTATTTTTTGCAGCACCAGCGATCAAACTCACAACCTCACACCTGCCAGGGCAGGTGCTGAAGCCACTGAGCCAAACACCTGTCCCTAGTTTTTTGAGGCAGGGTCACACTACATAGCTCAGACTGCTCTGGTGCTCATGTTGAAGCCCAAGCCGGCCTCGAACTCACACTGCTCCTCCTACCTCAGCCTCCCAAGTGCTGGGAATAAAGGCGTGCGCCACCACACCTGGTTAAACACATTATTTTTTATAATCAGTATTTTAAGAAGGTAGAATTGAACCTAAAATTCAGTATAAGCAAAATCAGGAAGAAAAAGTATACTGCTAATGATAATATTGAATTACTTTATGTTTTATACTTTTAAAAATTGTATTCATCTTGTCAATATTGAAATCCTACTTTTTCCATGTTTTATTAGTGTGTTTTGAATGTTATCTGAAATTTGAAAATTCAGTCCGTAAATCTAGAGTCTTTAAGGAGGTGAGTTTACTTTGTATATATTTTAATTACAAATTGAATTTGCTTCATCTATGTTAAACTGTTTTTATACTTAAGATTTTTCTGCCTGTTCATGCTTTCAAGTTAACAATTCCTTTACTTTTCCTGAACTAGTTGGGAAGCTGCCAATTACACAGCTAGCCTGTTGATTAAGATTCATTCATAGTTAGTGTTGTATTTTTTTTTACAAATTTAATAGTTAAACTATCTCTGTTTTTTTTCACAAGAAATGTATTTTATGTGGATAGTCATAATCCTTATTAATACCAACCATGAAGTACTGCTGAATAACAGATCATTTTGACTAAACTCTTATGTAGTGACCTCTAATGTCCCTCTTGTCTTCCATATGGCCATTGCATAATGTAATTCCATTTGGGTTTTAAAAGCAAACTAAACTAGTATCGTTAACAATATTAATGATGATTTTGTCAAAATATTTTATTAATTTCTGCACTTATAACTATGTCATGCATCCTCTTAAATCCCTATGGAATATTTTATTTTATTTTTGTCTTAAGGCTGATTTACTATTTTTATGTGCAAAAAGCTCAACAGTACACTTAACCCAGTTTAGTGGCAAATTCTTTAGCCTTTTCTTTTTTCCTGCTTGGTGATGTGAGCCACAGATTTTGGCCTCAGGACGTTGCCTTGCCAGTGACAATGGATCTATTGTGTCTGTCATTGCAGCTGGTCCTGATTGCCTCCCCAGCTTAGCCAGAGCACCTTTGTCTCCCAAGTTGACTTGTGTGAAGGCAACAGTGGTGCACATCTTCCTGTGGACCAGAGCCCCGCCCTGGCCTTCCCCTTGATGATACGGTAAGGCAGTCTATCTTGCAACACAAGGCAGGCAGAAACACAACCAGCTAGAAGAGATCATTGGCTGGAGAGAGTTTTCTAACCAAAAACAGTCATCTGAGAGCTAGCTTGGAAGGTAAATTTTCTCATTTGTTTAAGAAAACAGTGATAATGAGTTTCAAGAGTTAGGCTGTTTGGATAGAGCCAGGACTAAACCCCTGTCTCTTGGCTTCCATCCTTCTGCTCTTCAATGATCCCACAATGTCCTTTATTATGGTTTACATCTAAAACATTTCCCTAAAGTCCATGTATTCAAAGGTGGGGCTTTTGAAAGTTGATTTGACCATGGGGCGCCATACTCATCAATTGATAAGTATAGTTGAGAGTGGTATTAGGACCAGGGTCTGGCTGGAGGTTGGTTCCTGGGGGTATGACCTAGAAGAGGGTCTTCTTGTCCTTGCCCCTCCCTTCTTGTTTGTAGCCCATCATGAACTCAGAAGATTTGCTCCACCACACCCTTTTACCGTGGAAGCCATATGACATGGACTGAATGCTCTTATGATAAACTTTCATTTCGAGTACCAATAGGTACCCAAATCTAACCAAAGGCAAATAGCTTGGCACAGAAGTGGAATGGAACTTCTGGTACCCTGACATGTCTTCATCCCTACCTACTTTACACTGAGACTTCATCACCATGATACCAAAACAGCTAGTTAGAAAATAAGAAAACTCAAGGATTATCTCAACTTTTGAGACATATCAAAGAAGACAAAAATATCTTGCCACGATATTTAATGCTTGTATTTGGTGTTTTGCATGCAGAATACTCATATCTGTGGCATTTTCTATGGGGTTTTTGACATGAAAGAGGTACTTTAAACATTATTACTATTATCAGAAATACTGCTATAACATCAAAAATCATTGCTATATCAAATGAACACTGAATTATCAAAAACCCAATTGTGATTTACATGTCTTGAATATTTTCAGACTCTTAGTAGCTACTCATTACAGTCTAGGAACTACCAACACCAAAGCTGACTGGACTCAGTGGTGCCATCGCAGGCCTTGCTGCCCTCCTGTCCCTCCTGTCATTGCAGTCCTGCGCACGCTGGGGTTCTGACCTCCGTCTACTCTTTCCTCAGCCTGCAGCATGAGTGCTGTTAAGTCAGCCTACTTCTGCAAATGCTTCAATGGTTTCTGCTCTCATCAGGGTGAAAACCACAGTCACTCTAACGGCCTGCAGGACTGCTTGACCAACTTCATCATCTCACTCACTCTCTCATCTCATCCTCTCCTCTCCTCCTTGCTAACCCCCCTCCAGTCATACCAACCCTCAGGGTGTTATTAAAACACTCCGGGACTGCTCCAACCCCAGGGCCTTTGCATTTGCTGTTTGCTCTACCTGAAATTCTCTTTCCCTAAGTTATAGAGGGAATATTTATATCTCCCCCCAGATTCCCATAGGTTGAGATCTTACCTCTCCCTCCGGTGAATTCAGGATGCAGGGATTAGGGGAGTGGCTCACTCATGACTGACAGACACACATGCTCACTTTGCTTTACACCATGTGAGGACAGAACAAGGAGATGGACGTTTTCAAACCAGGAAAATACCTTCACTGGACACTGGCTGTGCCAGAATCTTCATCCTAAACTTCCCAACGTCCAAAACCATGAGAAATGAGTTGTTAAGACACCCAATTTATGTTCATTGTTGTTGTTGCTGTTGTTGATATTCAGCTTTCTGAACCAGGCTAACTTCCTTGATTTCTTCAAATCTTATGCCAACTCCCATTATCAGTGAAGTCTGCCCATAAGTTCCGTTTGAGAATCCTCCTACTGCTCTTTAGCAATAGTCTGCCATAGAATAGGGAGAACCAAATGCATTGCTTAAGCCTTCTTTACTAGTTCAGTGTAATCTGGCAGATAGTAAGTGCACAATCAATACTTGTTGAATAAATGCAGAAGTTCACTGGTTTTTTGACAGACACATATTCCCTGCTGTCCTCAAAATAATTCTGACACATGGATGCTACTACCTTCATTGTATACATGAGTAAAACAAACAACAAAAAATCAGGTCACAGCCCAAAATTCACTCAGCAAGAAAAAGCTGGAAACTGACACCACAGCTCATGCTCTCTCACCCTTGTTACTCCTGCTTCATTGGAAGGCTCAGGGTCAAGGTTTGCGCCTCACGGGCTGGGGACGCATAGATCAGGGCTGACGAAGGCACATTACAGTGGCCACTAGGTCAGTGGAACATGACCCACAGCCCTGCACAGCTCAGGATACAGGGAAGCAGGTGTCTCTCTCCTAGTACTCATTGCCATTCTATAAATCCTAGGTATCCGTCAAAAGTCTATGGTGACACAAATATACATTTGTCACTTCAGAAGTATCCTAGTTTATAATACATGTATGTAGTTTTTTCTTTAGGAAATAACTACAGGAGAAGCAAATTTTTCCATGTGTAACAACACATAACTCTTATGCGCATACATATTCTTCCATATTCTTGCAGTATCTGTGCTTCAATTGACCCTTAACAAGGTCTTGCTCCTTGTTGAACGATAGATTTCACAGACCTTTTCTGAGTCAGGCATGACCCTTCCTTCTGACCCACTTATAGGCATTCTCTTGCTGGTGATGTCTAAAGCTGATTCTGAGCAAGGTATGCTGGGAGAGAAGGAAAAGGGAGTGGATTCCTTTCCACACTTGATTGTATGACACCCTTGGGTCGCACAGGGTCAAGGAAGTGAGTTAAAGAAGCATATGACATTCCTGACTTCCCTTTCATCTCAGAGACCTAGTAATGATGGTGCCATGGGATGTATGATAGGCTTATGCTCACACTTGCAAGTATATACTTAGCATCTACTGTACAATGAGCTGTGTGCTAAGCACCATGCATAGAGGGTTGTACTATTGTATATGAGTTGCAGTCAGAGTCTCTGTGCAGTCCACTGCCAGAAAAGGGGTCTGATCTAGACAAGCTTGCCAACCTATGACAGAAATACAGTAATAACTTGAACATAATCTATTAAAATCCTGCACAAAAAAGACGCACTCTAGGTAGTCAAAAACTAATCGGATGAGTATAGTCTCAAGGTTTTGGAAAAGTTTTCCTAGTGAAGGTTTAGCTTGAAATAAAAGTACATGGAATTGACGAATGGAGCAGTAAAGTTATTTCAAGAAGAAATGTCTGAGAGTTAAACATTAGCATGATTTTATCAGGAGAGAGAAATCCCTTTTCCTGCTAAAGGAAAGGTTATGTGGACATTTTAAGGTTTTATGAGAAGCTCTACTTTTGTGTTTGTCTCATTAATCTAGAAAATTATGAGAATTGTGCCCCCAGTAGAGACAAAAACTTACCCTTTATCATCAAGAAAGTTCTAAACTGTGTTCCTAAATGATTGTCTTCAGGAATATTTCCACATAGATGATACCCACAGGAATTAACTGGAACACACCAGTGATGTCATGTCTGAATCTTATTAAATATGTTAATGAAGTATAAATTCATTGCAGAACCTGAAACGTTCTGCCTGTCATAAGTCAAGAAAACACTGTAAAATCCAAGTGAGTGTTCCCTCACTGACTGGACCCCAGGTTCCCCTGTAACAAATTTTAGGGGCTTTCAAATCAAATCAGTGACATCCCAGATTGTTGCTGTGGGAATCATGATTTGAAGCTGACTCGAGTTTTCAATCTTACTGCTGAAAAATGGGGCTGATAATGGCTCGAGAATATAAGGAGATAACAAAATCATAGTGAACTATTTTAGGATGAAAGTAAAGAGGCACAAGAACAAGCATTTATGAATACTTTGATGAGTCCCAGCACATAGCGTTATAGCAACTAACATTTTAATTTGTCTTCAATTCACCAAATGCTATATCTTACAGGATGGGATATTTTGGTTTGGGGTAAAGAATGCTCCTCCAGTGAGAAATATGTGCCTGTTTTCCTGCTTAGTATCCAGAAATTCCCTTCAAACCTTACCTCTGACCATGGCAGATCACAAAGCCATTATGATATATCCCAAAGTCATCATCTAGACTCAGTTATTTGAAGTGTGTAGGATTTGAGAAATTCAAGAAATTAACATTTGTCGACAGAGGAAAATCCTGCAATTTGATTTTTTTGATCAAAGTGCAATTATGACCCTTCCTTTCTTAGGGTTTGCCTCCTTTTTGAAAAATTAAATGCAGGTGGAAGAGAACACATGAAGATTATGTGAAGTTTCCCAACTGTAGAAATGAAGGAGGCTTGTGGCTTTAGTTCTAGCTCCACATAAGCAGAACCTAAAACAGGGATTCCAGTGGTTCACTGCAGGAGGTTGAGAGAATGATCTCAAAAGAGGAAGAACAAAAGCAGGATGAGGTAAAGGATAAAGCTCCCAATCCTGTGGGGAGATCTGAGTGCGAACAGCATCAGCATGGGCCTTACTTTGGAACTGGCTGCATTTACTGGCTTTTGGTTGCCCCCAGGGTCAGGAGAAGGTAAGTTCATCTCTGAGGCACAGTATCTTCCTTGTGCTAATCCTCTAGAGAAGGAAGCAGCTCTGCACACTAGCAGCTGCCATTCATAGCAGCTGGGGCATGGGCACTCTAGCCTGGTAAAGGTGATCTAGATTGGGCTTCCATTGTGCCTCTAACAGGAGCGTGGAGTGTACATGATGAGAACTGGGAAACCTCCTTGGAAAACAACACTTAAAACCAGGCCTTGAAGTATGGATAAAACTTCAATCATGCAGAAATCTTCCAGAAAGTTTCTTCCTTGTTCTTTTGAGATCAGACAGTAAGCACTACCAACATGTTATGTGACATTGCAACATTTCCAACTCTTTCAGCAGCAATGGTTAACTGCTAAGGGCTGTAATCTTTTCTCCTTTTCCATACAATACAACTGTAACTAAGAAGTAACTGACCAGTAGATGTTCAGGTCTCTCATGATTCTGCAACTGGGCCTGGCTATGTAGTGAATTATTACCTAGAGAAAGCAAGTAGCAGTGGCAAGTGACACTTTCAAACCAGGCTCCTCCAGCCTCTCTCTGGCACTTTCATCATTGGCCCTATGGGATTACACAGCCATAGAACGTAAGGAATCTGACTGTTCTGTTTCTTAGCTGAAAGAACAATCTACTAATTAGAACCTTAGACAAGAGCCACCATACATTCTTAGTGAATTGGAACTTCTAGTTGTTACAGCAAAGTCTTAAATAATAGTCCTTATTGCTTTTTTTTTAAATTATTTTAAAGAGGATAAAACCAAGGAAAATAAAAGAGAATAAAACCAACCCAGTGTAAGTGATACAGGACTTCAAAACTTTACAAAACCAACAGTAGTTACCATAATGCCTTTTGTTGTCTTCGAGTAGCTGTAGATACCTTCGGACATAGTAAAAATCGAACAGAACAGAATAGAATAGAAACAATAAAAACAAAACAATGAATGCAATAAAGGACTTCAAAACAAGCCAATAGTAAATCTAAAATGGCCACCATAATATGTCTTGCTATCTTTCAAATAGCTGCTCATGCCATCAGATTTAACATAATCACATAAAACAAAAGAGAATAAAACCCAATCCAACAAAACAATGAAAATGATATGGTTTTCCAGCCAGATTGCATGGCACTGGTTTCCAGGCAGGGATCACCTCATGGTGAGGCCTGGTTCTCTCCCTCCACTGTCCACAAATGGCACTGGTTCATGGAGGGAGGCTTGGGTGTGGCCATCCCCACTCCAGCAGCAGCCTACGCATGGCACTCAATAGTCCTTATTATTAAGAAATTAACCAAAATCTTTTTCCAGAGGAGGCCAGAAAGCAGCATCTCTTCTGCCAATACAATAAGTACCACTCTTGTGGTAATGTCTTGGATTTTGCTCACTTTCTTCTGTTATTTTGTACAGCTTCACCATGGACTAGTCTTTTCCTTGCAATGAGACTCAATTTAAATTGTGGAAAATTCTATTTCTCATTATAGCTATATAAAATTTGCATTAAAGAGATTAGCATCATCTGTAGTATGTTAAAGAGGTTTTGCCTTATACCCTATAAATTCCTCTTCCCAGTAGTGCTTTATGGTATACCTCCATTTGTGAAGCTGTATTTTAGTGCTTTCTTTTATTAGGACAATGACTTCTGCTTTCTCATCCCAAGTTCTCTGGAAAAAGAAGACATTTTGGGGTTGGTATGGGGAGAGAGGGTGTCATCATTTGATTTTAGCAAGAAATGGGACTTCTTGTTTTTCAATGCTACTGAAAATGTATGTTCATATAGAGATAAGCTTTAAGTTCATGATTTTCCAGAGAAATGCATAGTTAATGGATTACACTAGTTCTTAATTATGTATTCAATATTACATGGACTATATCAGCAAACAATGAATATATCAGTCAGATTTAATGTAGACTTCTGAAGTGCCTTTCAAATAAGCAAATTTCATCTGTATTTCAGAGGAAGGAAAATGACAGATGAGATTGACTTTAAATTTGGGTATAAGTTAAGTAAAATGTGTTTGAAATAATTAAAAAAAGTTTAGAATGACAATCAGAAATCTTTGTTTTTACAATTTTTTATTTTAAAAACAAAAAAAGAATAGAAATGATATAGAATTTCAAAAATAGTAGAAAATTAGCAGTAGCTAATATAGTGAGTATTGTTATCTTAGAAGTTGTTCAGATTACAAATCTTTTAATTTATAAATCTCACGACTGATGAAATGGAAATATCAATGTGCCTGTTAATTTTAGTGCTAAGCAATACACTATGCCTGTGACAATAATGACAGGCATTTGGATACATGCTCAGTCTCATCAAATAGCATTTAATGGTGGTAGCATCCACTGTTCAAGTTTTCAAAAGAATTGGATCTAGAAGATATCATACATAACACATATATTTTGTAGGGATATGATTTTATCTTTATTTTTCATGTTCAACCCTCATCCAGAGAGAAATATGCACAGAGATAGGAAGCAAAGGAATCAGGCCAATCCATATCAGAAGAGTATAGAATATGTACAAGGAATCTCACCCCAGCACATCCCTCAGACTTCATAGTATTTCAAATATTTCTATTGAAGTCTTAAGTTTATCAACAAAATAAGTCACTATTACTAAATATGAGATGGAAGAAACTCAAAGTCTTTTCATCTTTCAGATTAGAAATTCCCAATTAGAAGCTGATTAGAATAACCTCTTTAGAAATTTTGGAAAGGAATTCTTTCACTGACAGCATGTATCTTCTCTGTCTCGTAAAGGATATTTCTGTAATAAGAATTTCCATTCCACAAGATGCTGAAGTTTTGGGACAGTTTAGCCATGAGTCACTAAAAACAGGTAATGTTTTCCCCATCATCCCCCTGCTGCCCACATTGCCGTGAGCTTCAGCCCTGCTTGGCTTTGAAAAACATGTTTCCTAACACACAGCTTGTCTTTATAAAAGTCTATTTGGGTATCCATGGTGTCTGAGAAATGTACCTTGACCGCTTTTTGACCCACTGACACAGCTGTAGATTTTACCATTTTCCTTACTACAATGCCCTGGATAGCATTTCAAATACACAGAGTCACAATCTGTATTGTTTGCCAGGTGGGCTGTGAAATGTATGCTAATGTTCATAATAGGATTATGCAAGGGTTTTTATTGTCTGAAAAATAATATGAGCATTATCCTCTATGTTTTTCCCCCAATGGATTTTCCCTGTAACAGGTATTAAGAAGTCTAATTTTGATTAAGTAAATATCAGCTTTCAGCTTTACAAATGATGGTTCAATTTAGACACATACTTTAATGGTATTAAGGGTAGAAAACAAGAAGAATTAGCCAGGTAAAGCACAAGGAGTATATTATAATATAGAACCACGTATGATAACTCACAAGTACATATTTCATGTAACAATCAAATATGTTAAATATGTTGATTCAAATTCAAATATGAGTGACATTTAAACATAAAGAATACAGAGTATAATGATAGTGCCACTGTCATTCAAACTCCGCTTTTTTGCTTTGAATATATAATGCTATCTCGTCTAAGTTTGAGTTCCCACCAAAAATAGATGGTGAGTTTAAAATTCCAGTTCAAGTACGTTATTTGGGAAGAGATGGCATGTTCATAGTGATGGAATGGGAAAGAAAGGTGGGTAAGAAAGAAAGAAAGAGCAGGTTATGGAGTGGGACTCTACTGAGGTCAAGGACTGCTCAACTGTATTAGACATCTTGTGGAGCTTCTGCGGAACATGCCTCAGAATTGTCCCATGAGAGGCACCATTAACTTCTCATCAGCTGAGAGTCACTCCTAAAGGATTACCTTCCCACATTCAGGACAAACATGCCCAACCTGTCAGAGAGACCTGTCAGGCAGAAGGATGCTGGAAGCCGCAGGTGTGCCCAGAAACTCCACAGTGATCTCCAGTGAAGGTCAAGAACTTGTAGCTACTCTAAATCATGCCCTGGATCTGTGGATGTGGGTATACCTTTGTTATAGTAGGTTAGAAACAGGGCTTGGGATCTAACAGAACCTAACTGGGGCCTGATTCTATAAGCCACTTGTGGTGGGTATACACTTTTTTCTGCTTTGAGTTTCAAGTAAATGGAATGTATCCAGTTGCTCTCTTGAGGATTAGATACTGGACCCCCATTCCTTATATAAAACAGATGTTATAGAGTTATTCCAAGGATTAAATATTATAATGGCTACATGAACACCATCTAAAATTGTTCCTGGATTATAATAAATATGTCAAGAGAATTAGGGTCCTATCTCCACCCCTCTCCCCATTTCTGTTTCCCTCTTTCTTGACCAATAATATTGTTGATGTACAATAGACAGTGTACCAAGATGGGGATTCAGGTACATCAGGGTTCCTGAAGACCACCCTCCGACATGAGAATTTAGTAGGAGAATCCATAGCACTCAGAAAAGCTGTTATGCTCATGTTATGGCTTACTGTGGTGAAATAATGCAGAATAAAATCAGCATGGTAAAGGTAGTATGGTGCAGAGACCAGGAGAGGCCAGGCAAAAGCCTCCGGCATCCTCTACCAGGGCATCACGAGAACAGCACTATCTGCTCCCAGCAATGATGCGTGGCAGCAAAGCTCCCCAAGCCCTGGTGTCCAGGGCTTTTATCAGAGCTCAGTCACACAGGCATGGAGTGCCTGTATGGTAGACCTTAGCTACTCCAGCCCCCAGCAAGTCAAACTGATAGAGTCAAGCATGAAGCTCCAGGAATTACAGGTAATAGCTCAAATGACCCGGAGAGTAACTGAGGACTTTTTTCAAAGTATCTTCAGTGCAAAATGAAAAAAGCATTGGTAGAGAAATGAATCTGCCTTATAAAAATCTAGCAAAGCTATTATTCACAATAAAGAGGAGTATTGTTTTTAGAAAGACTCGTGATGGTGTTTTTCCAAGGATTATTCATTTCTAAAACTCCAAACCAATACAGTTAAAACATGCAAAAACGTTCAAGAATGGGATCAAACATCATGGTACCAGTAGGGCAAATATCTGAAAATACAAAAGACTCAGTGACATCCCAGTAAAGTAAACACCATGAGGCTTAATGTTTCTTCTCATGAAACACGGTTGGTGCGAGAGGAAGCACTAAAACAATGTGTCTCCTTACAAGTATAACGCAAGTCATAAATGGAATCACATGTATCATTTTAAATTTTTTGTTAACCACATTTTTTCAAAGCATAAAAAAATGGGAAAAATGATTTTAACAATACATTTTCTTGAACCCAATATGTCCGAAATACAATCATATACTCAATGTAAAATTATTAATTAGATACCTTACATTCTTATTTTAACACTTGGTCTTTGAAATACAGTGTACATTTATCTACACCACACTGCAATTCAGCTGTCATATTTCAACTGGACAGCGAGTTCTACTTTGCACAAACTCTGCAAATAATCACACTTCTCTTCAATAGTCAGTGGGCAAGGCCTCCTATCAGTCTCAATTTTACTGGACACTGTCAAAATTTGGGTGGAACACAGAGTTGAAAATTTCTAGTTTCCCTATTTGGCACCATCATTCTGTTTTTGCTAAATGTTTTAGCAAATTCTCCCACATACAATTTCTTACATATACTCCATCATATTAAACTTTTTAATGATAGATCATTATCTCCCTATTAAACATTAGAAAATGGGTTTAGAAAAGTTTGGTAACCTCTTCAGGGTCTCAGAGCAAGGAACAGGCAAAAGGGTGAAAACTTCGGTCTGTTTCTCAGCTGAGCTCTCCTGTGTGCCTCCCCAAGTCATACGGGGGTGGAAAGAGTAATGGCTTGTCGCCAAGGTGAACCATGGGACCTAAAGTGACTCAGAAAGGCTTGGTAATAAAGAGGCAGAGCTCTCAGCATTTCACAGTTCTTCCCTCTAAAGGGAAAAGAATGAATGCCCTTGGAAGACTTGCAATTCCATTAGGGCCTTAGATCTTATGATAAGACGTAAGGCCACCACCTTGCACTGGTGAAGAATGAAACTATTATTTACGAGTCATTTACACACACATTTCGATTCATGAAATTACATTTCATGTTAATTCCTGGGAACTTTGACCAAGTCTCCAATCGCTTGGGGAAACTGTACTGCCAGAACCCAGAGCATCTCCTGAATCAGCCTAGTGTTTCCAGATATTTCAGGGCATCAACCTCACGAATTCTTCACACTCCTCACCAACCTGAAGTTCAGAGGCAAACAACTGAAGAGGGTAACTTGGTCACAGGCTTTGGCCATTGAAAGGTACAAAGAATTTTTTAAAATTTCTTTGTCAACCTACAGATAATAATACCTCAATTCCCCACTAACTTACCCCACAGCCCATCAGTTTTAGTATCCTTGGGCACACTTGCTGACTTTACTATTTAACCAAATCCCATAGTGCTAGCACTTCAGATATGTGTTGGCACATTATTTGGTTACAATCTAGCATGAATCAAAAGTTCCACTGAGAAATAATGATATACCAAAAGGACAGGTTAATGAAGACTGTAAGTACTCAGATTTTCATATCCCTAAGTCCTAACCTTGACTGCACACTGGTTCAAAATCACCTGAACTCCCAGATAGATCTTGATATACCTGGTATGTCCAGAATATGGTTAAAGATAATCTATGCTATCCACTTAGTAGAAAGTAAATAAAAGCATCCACTCAAACAGTATTTCTGTTGTGGATATTTTATAACAGCATATGAAATAACATCTATAATATATTCATAAATTAAGAACCAGTGTAAAAAAAAGTTTATCAGGCCAGGGATATAGCTCAGTGGCACAGCGCCTACCTGGTAAGCACAAGGTCCTGAATTTGATTCTTGGTACCAAAAAAAAAAAGTAAAATAAGTTTATCTTTTTCCCAGACAAGTGGTATCCTTCATTAATCATATGAGATAAAATGAGATGTTTCTACTCAGATACCTGAATGCCTATCTATTTTATTCCCAGTAATTTTTTTCTTTTGAAAATACTGTCTTTTGCCATGTGTTTCATTCAACCTAAAAAGGAGTATATTCACTTATTTTTGGAAATGCATGACATATAATAAAGAATGACAACCTATTTATCCTATCACCTGTTAACTTTGCCTGTCCATTTTTTTCTCTGGACCTTTCCTGTAACTATATCTTTGCTGTATTTTCTGCATTACTCAAAGCTCACAAGGAAATGTCTGGAATATTTTGGAAAAAGAACCCTTCGATTTTTCCTCATTAACTTGTCATTGTTGGGCTCTTTGTCTCTTTATTGTCCCACTACTCTTAGAATTTAAATGTCCTAGATGTAAATTATTTTGCTAATAAACACCTTAATCAATCTACTTCACCTCTAAATTGACCAACTCACCTCACATTTGAATAGTATGTGGTATACACTCTGTGAGGTTGGTGCAGATATTATATCTATTTATAGACTGGTACGTTAACAGTGAGATCAAACTAACTCCTGAGATCCTACAGTGGATAGATGAAAGAACCAGGATCTGAATTCAGAAAGTTTAGGTTTAGATCCTGAAACCACAGAGCATCACCATCAAATCAAAGCTGTTGGACAGAATACTGTCAGATATTTTTATGCAAGTCAATTCTAGATTCTAAACTCACATAATATGACCCATTACAACAAGTTAAAAAAGAAAAATCACATAATCATATCAGACATGCAAAATGCATTTGATGTGATTCAAAATACACTCACAATAAAAACATTCAGTAAGAATAAATGAAAAGGAACTTCCTCAACTTGATAAACTAGAAACATTACAAGTAACACAAAAAGCAAGGTGAGGATGTATACACACTCTTTACACTTCTCTGCAACATAGTTTCACAAGCCACTGCTAATACAATGAGACAAAAAAAGGAAATAAAAGGTAAACAGTTTGGGAAGGAAGAAATAAAACTTTCTCTTTTTTTTACAGATAGCATAATCATCTTTATTAAAAAATCCAAAAGAATAAAACAAAACAAAAATACTATTAAAATTAATCATGCCTGAGTTGCAGGACACAGGCAAACACAGAAAAGTATGTTTTCCTTTATGTAATAATTAACAAACAAAATTTGAATTAAAAAAAATAGTAACATTTACATCAGCACCCCTAAAATGAAATACATATGTATAAATCTAATAAAATATATAAAATATTTATATGAATAAGGTATAAAATTCTAATGGAATTTTAAAAAACTAAAAAATGCACATATAATTCTTGTTCAAATAACTAAATTTAAAAAACTCAAGTCTGGGGGTGTAGCTCAGTGGTACAGTGCTTGTCTAAAATGAAAGAGCAAGAGGCAGTCTCAATCCCCCAGACCACTGAGAACAAACCCAAGAGACACTGAAATGGAAGACACTGAAATTTGCACAACTGAACTTTCTGAAATGATAGCAACTGAAGTAAAGAAACAACTCCATGAAGCTGTAGAGGGAATCAGATCAGAAATAATCTCTCAGGTAAAAAATGAAATGGCAAATATCATGAAAGAAATGCTGTGTGTATCTAAAGAAGATCTAGGTAAAAATAGAGGAACCTAAGAAAATGATGGAAACATTGAATGAACAATATGAAACAGAATTAGAACACATGAAACAGATTCAAAGGAATATTCAGGAAATTAAAAATTCTATTGAAAGCTGGCAAAACTGCTTGAATGAAGCTGAAGACATACTCTCAGACCTTGAAGACAACATGGAAGCTTATGATCACAAAAGAAAAGATCTCTTAAAAATAATAATGAACCAGGAAACAGCAATTCAACAGCTGCAAGATGATACAAAGAGAAACAATATAGTATTGATAGGTGTTAACGAAAAAGCAAGGGTCAACACAAATGACCTGAGAAGGCTATTTGCAGAAATAATAGCAGGAAATTTTTCAAACATGGGAAGAGAATCTGATATACACATAAGTGAGGTATATAGAATCTCAATTAAGCATAACCAAAATAGATCTTCACCCAGACATATAATAATTAGGATATCAGAAATTCAGCACAAGAACAGATTACTAAAAACTATCAGAGAAAAGAAACAGATCACCTACAAAGGAAAGCCTATAAGAATCATGACAGACTTCTCAGCACAAACCTTCAAGTAAAGAAGAGTTTGGAGTGAAGTATTTCAAATCCTGAAAGAAAACAACTTTCAACCCAGATTGATGTATCCTGCAAAACTATCTTGAAAAATTGATGGAGAAATAAGATACTTCCACAACAAAGAACAATTGAAGAAATTCATGGCCATCAAACTAACACTACAAAGAGTACTTAAAGACACTCTAGAAAGAATAAAGATAACTACAATCCCAAGAACAACAGCAACAAGAAACCACTAAGCAGGGCAAACAAACAGAAAAAATAGAAAACCAACAGAAAGATAACATGAGGGTGATAATTCAGTACATTTCAGTTATACCAATCAATGTAAGTGGTCTCAACTCACCAATGAAAAGAAACAGACTGGCAGAGTGGATTAAGAAACAAAATCCAACAATATACTGTGTCCAAGAAACACATTTAACTCAAAAGGAAACTCACGAACTAAAAATCAAAGGATGGAATACAATACTCCATGCAACAGGAATCCAGAAAAAAGCAGGGGTAGCTTTTTGTTTGCAGACAGTGTGAACTTCAAACCAAGAATGATCAAAAGAGATAAAGAAGGTCACTACATGCTTGTTAGGGGAAAACTTCAAGAGAAAGAGATTACAATCATAAATGTATATGCGCCAAAAATGGGGGCACCCAACTATGTAAGACAAATCTTAATAGACATGAAAAACCAGATAAACGATAATACAGTTATAGTGGGGAACTTTAACACCCCATTGCCACAAAGAGACAGATCAACCAAACAAAAAAATCAGCAAAGGAATAACAAAACTGAATCAAACTTGTGAACAAAGGGACCTAGTACAAGCATACCGGGTGTCAACCCAATGATATCAGAATGCACATTCTTCTCAGCTGTACATGAGTCCTTCTCTAAAATAGATCATACACTAGCCCACAGAACATGCTTAAGTAAATGCAAAGAAACTGAAATAATTCCATGCATATCATCTAACCATAGCACAAAAAATTTGGAAATTAATAACAAAAAACCCACAAGAACCACATAAACACATGAAAATTAAACAACACTCTCCTAAACAACCAATGGGTCATAGAAGAAATTAAACAATATCTACAATCAAATGAAAATGCAAATACAAATTACTGGAACCTATGGGACACAATGAAAGCAGTCCTCAGAGGGAAATTTATAGCACTAAATTCCCACATCAGAAAAGTAGAAAGAACACACATAAACAACCTAATGCTGCACCTCAAACTTCTAGAAAAAGAAGAGCAAGTCCAAAGCCCAAAGAAGGAAGGAAATTGTAAAGATCAGAGTAGAAATTAATGCAATTGAAACTAAGAAAGCAATACAATTAATGAATCAAAGAGTTGGTTCTTTGAAAGAATAAATAAAATTGATAAACCCCTAGCCAACCTTCTCAAAAAGAGAAAAAAAAATTCAAATCCATGCAATAAGAATTGAAAGGGGTGAAATCATGACAGATATACAGAAGATCATCAGTACCTACTTCAAAAACCTTTACTCCCATAAGTTCGATAACACAGAAGAAATGGACAGATTCCTAAAAACATATGGATTACCAAAGCTGAATAAAGAACATGTAAAACTGCTAAATAACCCAAATTCAGTTAATGAAATTGAAAATGTAATTAGAACCTTAACAACAAAGAAAAGCCCAGGTCCTGATGAATTCACTGATGAATTCTATAAGAAATTTAGGGAAACCTTAATGCCAACAGTCCTCAAACTCTTCAGTGAAACTGAAAGGGAAGCAAGTCTCCCTAACTCATTCTTGGAAGCAAGTATTACCCTAATACCAAAATCAGAGAAAGACCCAACCAAAAAAGAAAATTACTGGCCAATCTCCCTAATGAACATAGATGTAAAAATCCTCAATATAATACTGGCAAATAGAATTCAACAAGTCATTAGGAAGATTATACATCATGATCAAGTGGGATTCATCCCAGGAATGCAGGGATGGTTAAACATACACAAATCAATAAATGTAATACACCATATCAACAGAGCCAAGGACAAGAATTATATGATCATCTCAACAGATGCAGAAAAGCTTTCAACAAAATCCTACACTCACTGATGATAAAAACCAGACAGAAAGTCAGAATAGATGGTCTCTACCTCAACCTAATAAAAGCCATATATCATAAACCAACAGCCAACATCTTACTAAATGGAGAAAAACTGAAAACTTTTAACTTAAAATCAGGAACAAGACAAGAATGTCCATTATCACCACTCCTATACAATACAGTTCTGAAAACATTAGCCAGAGCAATTAGACAAGAGAGAGAAATGAATAAGGATAGGAAAGGAAGAAGTTAAATTATCATTATTTGCAGATGGCATGACATTCTACATAGAAGACCCTGAAAAATCCATTGGAAGACTTCTAGATGTAATAACCAAATTCAGCAATGTTGCTGGATACAAGGTCAACACTCAAAAATCAATAGCATTCTTATACACGAACAGTAAACTCACTGAGAGAGAAATAAGGGAAAACACACCCTTCACTATAGCATTCAAAAATTGAAATACTTAGGAATCAATCTAATAAAGGAAGTAAAAGATCTATACAGTGAAAAATTACATTACTCTGAAAAAGGAAATTGAAGAGGACTTCACAAAATGGAAACATATTCCCTGTTTGTGGATAGGAAGAACAAACATCATGAAAATAGCCATTCTCCCAAAATGGTTATACAGATTTAATGCAATTCCAATTGAAATACCACTTTCCTACCTCACAGAGCTAGAGAAGTCATCCCCAAAATTCATCTGGAACCAAAAGAGACCTAGAATAGCAAAGGCAGTTCTGGGCAACAAAGGAAAAGCAGAAGGCATCACAGTCTCTGACTTGAAATTCTATTACAAAGCTACTGTGATAAAATCAGCATAGTACTAGAATAAAAACAGACCTGAAGATCAATGCAATAGATTAGAAGATACAACCACAACAACAAACACACTCAGTCACCTCATCTTTGACAAAGGGGCCAAACATGTACACTGGAAAAAAGATAGCCTCTTTAATAAGTGGTGCTGGAAAAACTGGCTTTCCATATGCCAAAAACTAAAACTAGATCCATGTCTATCTATCACCATGCATTAAAATAAAGTCAAAATGGATCAAAGATCTAAATATTAAAACAGAGACACTAAATCTACTGGAAGACAAAGTAGGCAAAAACATTGACAGCACAAGAGTAGGCAGAGAGTTCACGAACAAAAATTAAACTGCACAGGAAACACTTCCCAGAATCGACAACTGGGATCTCATCTTATTAAAAAGTTTTTGCATGTCAAAGGAAATTTCCAACAGAGTGAAAAGAAAACTCACAAACTGGGAAAATATCTTAGCCAACTGTCCCTCAGACAATGGACCTCCGTCTAAAATATATAAAAAATTTTAAAAATCAGGCCCCAAAATTTCAAGGACCCAAACCAAAACTGGGCATCTGAGATGATTACACACTTCTCAGAGGAAGAAATACAAATGCAAATAAATATATGAAGAAATGTTCAACATCAATGGTCCTTTGGGAAATGCAAATTAAAACAACACTGAGATCCCATCTTGCTCCAGAAAAAATGGCCAAGATCAAGAAATCAACCAATAACAAATGCTGGAGGGGCTGTGGGGAAAAGGAACCCTTCTCCACTGTTGGTGGGAGTGCAGGCTGGTGCAACCACTGTGGAAATCAGTGTGAGATTCCTCAAGAAGCTAGTATTAGCAATTCCATTTGTTCCAGCTATCCCACTTCTGGTCATTTTCCCAGAAGAATTGAAAATACCATACCACAGTGATAAATGTGCACCCCATGTTTATTGCAACACAATTTGTAACAGCCAAATCTTGGAAACAACACAAGTGCCCATCAGTCAAGGAATGGATGAAAAAGATGTGTTATTTTTATACAATGGAGTACTACTCAGCTACCAAGAAAGATTGCACTGAAACTTCTATTAGTAAATGGACATGACTTGAGACCATACTCTTAAGTGAAATACATCAAACTCATATGTGTAAATACCATCTTGTCTCCCTAGTGTAAGAACCTGAAAAAGTATAAATGATCCAAAATGTACAATAAATACTGTGTAAGGGCAAGAAACTGCTCAAAGAGGAAAAGTAATTGGGATAGGGGAAAGGAGGAAAGAAAAGGGAAAAAGAAACAGTCATAAATTTGTATATAGATAGATATACAGATAGATACATAGAATAACTAAAATGACTATACTACTAAATTTATTAGTTATTGGAAAAGAACAGTTAATATTCATATGATTAGATCAATTTTACATATCTACATCTGTTAATCTAAGCAACCCTTTTGAAGCTAACAGTATGCAATATTACAACCATTGTCGAATTCCTATCATCTTGTTTTGTAAGCCTATAATGTTATTGTATTAGATTTGTTGTTGTGGCTTGTTTGTCTCTTTTGCGTTTTGTTTTTCTTTTCTGTGTCTTTTTTTTCTTAAATAAATAAAAAAAGGAAAACAACAAAAATGTTACCCTGGGGTTCCTGAAAGGCCTGGGCCACATTAATTTTTTTAAAATAAATTGAAAGCTGGGCGTGGTGGCACACGGCTTTTATCCCAGCACTCAAGAGGCTGAGGCAGGAGGCATCCTTGTGAGTTCGAGACCATCCTGGGCTACAAAGTGAGTTCAAAGTCAGTCTGAACTGCATAGTGAGACCCTGTCTCAAAAAAGTAGGGCTGGAGATTTAGCTCAGTGGCATAAGGGCCTGCCTGGTAGGTGCGAGGTTGTGAGTTTAATCCCAGGCATCAAAAAACAAAAATAAAAAAATAAAATAAAGTAAATTGAATGATGTGCTCTTTGTGTCTTCCAGACACAAAGCACCCCAAAGCCCAGCCGCTTAGACCTCAGCCCCTGTAGGTGGGCTGGTGCAGTGGTGGGTGGGACTGTGGAGCGTCATGATGCAGTTTGGGCAGTCACTTGGGTACATTTCTGGTCACAAGGAAAGGTGTGTACTAGAGGTAGCTACTTGAGTCATTGCTGCTATCCTTGGAGTTGTGGCCAAGGTGATACCTTAGAAGTCTATGATTAACCGAGATACATTAACAAAGTAAGTGAGGGTTACAAGTAAAAAGATTTATTGATTTATTTTAAAAATGTATAAACTTCTCCAATATACACTCATCTTTCCTCAAGGAAGGACCTGATGTCCACCCTGGAAGTAAGGTCAATAGACAGCCATGTGAAATGACTCCTTGGTGTGGAAACACCAGGGCTTGGCCACCTCAGCCTATGTGATGAAGCTCTGGAGGACCACTGAGCTCCAGAGTCCTCTATAGGTTTGAAGCTACATTTGTTTTTTGTTTTTTTGTTTTTTTACTCTCGCAAATTGAATCAGTAATTGCATTTTTAAACTTTATTTTAAAAAGGATAAAACCAAGGAAAATAAAACAGAATAAAACAAATCAAAATAAACCAGTAAAAGTGATACAGGACTTCAAAACCTTACAAAATGAACAATAGTTACCATAATGCCTTTTGTTGTCTTCAAAATAGCTGCAGATACCTTCGGACATAGTAAAAATTGAACAGAACAGAATAGAATAGAAACAATAAAAACAAAACAAGGAATGCAATAAAGGAGTTGAAAGCATTTTTTTAACCTCTTCCTCTTCCCGCTCCTGCTTCATTCCCTTCCCAATCACAACACTTGTTTCCTAGGAAGCCTAAGCTGTGACCAGACAAATATAATCCCACACTGAGGAAAGGCCAATATCCTTTTGATCATTTTCCAGTAATGGCAGAATCCCTCTTTAATAGCCCCTCCTTATCCATGGACAGTGTATTCCAAAACATTCTCCAGTATATGCCTGAAGCTGCAAACTTGGTAGTGTCAAGTCATATACATGTGTCCATATTTGTATCATGTATATTCATATCTATATCTGTGTCTAATGCTTTCAATAGATCTGTACATGTGGTAGTTTCATTTATGTTAGGCATAGTAAAAGATTAACAGCAATAACAAATAATAAAACAGAATAATTATAATACTATACTGATAAAAGTTAGTATGAATGCAGTATCCCTCATGCTGTCAGAATGTCTCGTTATACCGTACTCACTCTTCCTGTGTCAACATGAGAAGACACAACACCCCCATGATGAGAGGAAGTGACATGAAGGCCACGGGTGCTGTGGTGTAGCAGCAAGCTATTATTGACCTTTTGATCATCAGAGGAAGATCTGCTTCTAGATCAGCAGAGCTGACTACTGGACAAGTGGTGTCTGTAGCACGGATGTGCTAGACCAGGAATTCAGTCACATCCCAGGCTGATAGAGCAAAAAGGCAAGGGATATCTCCGTGTTATTGAGAACTGCATGCAATTGAAAATGTATCATTTATTTCTGAAACTTTTCATTTAGTATTTTCAGACCATGATTGCCTATAGGTAACTAAAACCAAGGAACACAAAACCTCAGATAAGGGAAGGATACTGTACTCTTACATGGAAGCATCTCCATTTATTATCCCACTGTTGCTGACGGTGACAGAGTGAGTGCTAATAGTGAGTTTCAATTGATTTCCCTGTCACTTTTAGCTTTCTGACACATTCTTCCTCCTGAAGTGATGAAGAATAAGCTAAACTCTGCTGCCAAAGCCATACTTCCTCGCACCAGTCATGTGGGTTCAGTATAAATGTTCCACATCCTTTCATTCTTCCCCAGAGGCCAAGATTTGGAAATGTCAGCATCCTGGATGTTCTTTCCTGAACACTCTCCAGGTGTTTCAAAGCTTTCATACTGAATGATGCCCATTAAAACATAAAGGTCCCCCTTAAAGGTAAGGACACCATAAAGAGTCTTACTTAAGCCTACAAACTGGTATGAGCAGAAAATTCACAAAAAATTATACTGAACAGTTAGAGGTATATGAAAAGTAGCTCACCTTCATTAGTCATCAGGAAAATGAAAACAAAAAGTCCACAATTAGATACCACTATGTGCTAAACGACTAAAATGAGAAAGTCAGAAAATACTGTGTATTGATGACATTGAACAACTGGAATGTTCATGTGGTACAAGTGTGGCATGATTGTTTAAGAGAGCTGAACATCTGTATGACCTATGATCTAGCAATTCCATTCAAGATATATATATATGTCAAATAGAAATGTATATGTATGTTCACCAAAAAAAAAAAAAACAAACATACAGAAGAATGTTTATAGAAGCATCATTCATAGCAGACAAGATATCAAAACAACCCAATACCCACATTTCAACAGCAGAATAGGTAAGTAAATTGCATAATCACAGAGTGGGATGCTGTACAGCAATCAGAACAAATGATTACCACCCACACAACAGCACAACTGATGAATCTTACTAGAATAGTAAGTTAGCTTTTTAAAGACGGTGACAAAGAGAAGTTAGCTTTTTAAAGTACGGTGAGACCGATGCAAAGTTCAAAAACAGGCACAATTAGTTCATAGTGTTAGAAATCACGGTATCCCATAGGCGGGGCTGCTTTTTTAATACTGGAGATTGAAAGAACCAGGGCCTTTGAAATAAGCTCTATCTCTCTCATCTCTCTCTCTCTCTCTCTCTCTCTCTCTCTCTCTCTCTCTCTCTCATATTGAGAGAAGCTCTCATTAAGCTGCTTAGACTGAGCTCAAATTTGCAATCCTCCTGCCTCAGCCAGAGTGGTGGACGGGAGGGACTAGTTTTGAAAGAAAGAGTGAGAGGATTTTCTGGAACCTTAATAATTTCCTATTTCTTGATCTGAGGTGTTCCCACCTCAGGAAAATTGAATGAGTTTCCTTTATTACCTGCACACTATTCTATAATACTCTGATAGAAATTATTACTTTACAATGAATTTGTGGGGTAGATATTTGGTATTTAATTGCAGTGAATCCAGGATTATTTTAGAAAGGAATTGCAGTTTCATAGCCATGGCAGGACTAGGTTGTGACTTTTTATGTGTTTATTTCACATAAATACTGACTTTATTAGTAGTCAGATGTTATGATAATGAACATAAGCACATATGCATAGATAATAACTAGATAGCACAACTTCAGAAGAAAAGATTTACTATTTCTTTTTTTACATGTTTGCAGTACTTAACGATTACACTCCTTGTGTAAAGTTGGTGCATATTCATAACATAGTTGAAGTCCTTTTTCATTTCTTTTCCTTCCCCCTTCCCTCCATCTCTTACTTAAGCTTACAAACCAATTTTAGAAAGTTCTATCTCCCTATTTCCTGCCATCTCTCTTTATTTTGCTCTGCTTTTAAACTTTGAGTTTCACATATAAGAGAAACTGTGTGAAAATGAATGTATCTTGAGTCCATAATGTTAAGTAAAATAAGTCAGGACTTATTATTTGAAAACAGTTTTGTTGAGGCATAATTGACGCACAAAGTGGCCAAATTTTAAAGTTTTGGTGTATGTCAGTAATTGTCAATACAATCCGGACAGAAATACGTGACTCTCATAAGTTTCCTTGTGCCACTTGGTGATCTCTCTCTTTTGTCCCTCTATGTCATGAGGGATGTATTCTGTTTTTTCCTTTATTTTGAGACTCACCTCTATGTGTGTATGTAGCAATAATTCATTCCTTTGCATTTTAGACACTTGGATGATTCCAAATTTTTTGTCATCACAGATAACCCTATCTTAAAATTTTGTACAGACATATGGCTTCCTTTCTCTTGTGTAAACAGTGAGGTGTGGAATGGCAGGATTGTAAGATAGGCATAGTTTTAACACTTGCTTGCCACTTATTTGAAAGCAGTTTATAACCACTACCATTACAAATGTCTACTCCAAATCAAATGCACACAATCCACCTCTTTATCTTCAGAAAATTGGTCCTTTTGATACAGGGGAAAGAAATTTTCAACATACCAAATGTCCAGTATGAGTTTGTGTTCTCTACAACTGAAGAATGAGTTTTAGGAATAAGGGAGGTTAAGAGCAGACTATATTTTTATTGAGAGAAGAAAAGCTTCTGTGACAGAAGGGGTCCCTAGTGGGTTGCCAAAGACTCTGTCCATTCTAGGGACTTTTATAGAGCAAATCCACGAAGTGAGGCAGGTCTAAGGTGGGGAAAACAGGAATTCACAAGGTGAACATGAGGTGGGATAGAACTGTAGTCAACCAATAAGATTAATTGCTCAGGTAAAATTGATTAAATCAGAGACAAATGGGGAAATGAGTCACGTAGCAAGCAGGCATGCATATAGAGCAGGAGCTCTTCCGGTAGGGGGTTGGGTTAGTGACTACTAGTTTCCTCAGGGTGATAGAGACCTGTTTAGAATATCACTCCCTAATGTTTATCCTCAGAAATTGTGTAGGTGCATTTGTTTTATCTTTTGTCTTGAGGTCTGGCCCACAGCGGAGGTGTCTGGTGTCTGTCTTCCCCACATTTGCAAGGTACCTGGTCTTCTGCACTGGCTCCTTCAAAGGCCCAGCCTTGTCTGATTGCCTAAAGTATTTCTATCTAACTCAGGTGCCTGTAACACTTCTCCAGTTTACTTTCTGAAAGAGAACCTTTTTGCCCTCTGATTACCTGATGGTTATCCTTGTTAGAAGGAAGTGTCAAATAAGGAATACAGTATTTACTGAAACTGAGCTGCCTGCTTTCACTGTTAATGCCAACATATCTCTAAGTTGCAAGTATACTATGTCTAATTCTGTCTATTTTCAGTTTTCAGATTTTCTGCAAAAGCAACTCTACTCCCTCCACCTATTAATTTTTATTTTTAATTTGAATTTCTATTTCAATTGCATTAAAAATAATATCTCCCCCTCTACAGAATTTTACCCCCATGTCTAAATAAAATACACACAGAAAGTGATTATTAACAAAATGATAGTGGGCAATATTTAAAATATCTTCCTTAAATAAACCAGGATTATGCAATGAGTGACCTAACATTTCTCCAGGTTTTCAGATTAGCTCACTGGTTATAAAATAACTGCAGAAGAGACCCATGACTCTGCAGGATGTGGCACTGAGCCTCTGGACCCAGCCCTAGCTCATCCTGACGTCCAACTGCTGGATGATGGGAACAGCATGTGTGCAGCTCCAGGGACAGAAGATCACTTCATTGGTTGGTCCCCGCAGCTGGACGCTCCATTCTGTGGGCAGCACTGACTCATAATTATTTCAGCCAGAAAGGAAGGATGGAGAAGAGAATGAAGTCAAAGCTAGCATCTGCCTGTAGACTAGGAAAGGCTGTGGTCATCGAGGAGCTGGGGGACAGAACTGCATGTCCAAACTGCAGCTGACCACCAGCAGGAGTTATCACTCAGGGCAAGATGGCTAGAGTGTGGGACTCACAGGATATTTTCATACAAATGAAATCAAGTTAAAATCCATAGCTTTCAGCCAAACAACCCTAACTGGGGGGAAATATATAAATATAAATATATAAATATAAATATATATTAGAAATGTAAACTCTTTGAAAATTGTCTTAAGGGCACATAGAAAAAGAAACATTTTTTAAAATTCCTACTAAATGTTGGTAAAAATGCTGAGAATTTATGGCACTTGAGTCATGACCTGCTCTTTCACACCCACACCCCCCGCCCCCGCCCCGTTCAAGTGATAGAAGTTTCGCTTTGGTTCCCAGTAAAGGGCTACAGCATCTCCCTGGAAGAGGCAGATGCCCAGTATTTCAGGCCCCTCTCACTTCCTGTTGCAGAGGTTCCACTTCCGGACACCTCTATTTCTGTCTAGTTCTATCTCCGGCTAATGCACCCAGGAGGCCTGGGGCTCCTCTCTTCCACACAGGATTCACTCAAGGTGCAGACTCTACCAGGGGTGCAATAGGCTGAGACCACTGGGGTCCCCATCACCCTTATCCCAGCTCACTCACAGGGTGGAGACTTTTCTGCACTAGAAGTGAGCTAAAGAGATCAAAGATTTTTTTAAAAATTGTCAATCAGGAGTTTCACTCCAAGAGAAAAGAACCAGTGTCCTCACCAGCTGCAGAGATTCTGCCTCAAGAATGAGTCAGGCTTTTCTCCCAAGGAACTGACTTTATTTAAAGCAGCACAGAGGGAGGTCATCCTAAGAATCCTCTCAAAAGCAGTAGAGCTTTTGGTAGTAAACAATTAAGAGGAAGCTGGGACCTCCATGAGAGCAACAAGATTCAAGATCTTTGACATAATAGCGGTTTCTTAGATATAACAGCAAAGGCACAAGTAATGGAAGAAAAAAATGAACTGAGTTGAATGAAATTGGCAAATTCCGTATACCAAAAGATACTACCAAGAGAATGTAAAACTAGCTGTATACTGCAAAAAAAGATTTATAAATCATACATCTGAAAAAGATTTGATATCCAAAAGATATAACAAAACCTGACAACTCAACAACATGAAAAGAAAACAACACAACTGTAAAAATGGACAGGTCATGGCCTAACTACCACAAATTCTCTTGAACAACACTTCTTCAAAGAATATATACAAATATGAACACATACATGAAAAGATATTCAAAATCACTAGTCATTAGGGATTATAAATCAAAAATATAATGAAGAGTCACTTCACACTCACTAGGATAACTACGATAAATGAAAAATGAAAAATAATAGGTAGTGAAGGTAGTGAGAAATTGGCACCCTCACATATTGTTGGTGGGCATGTAAAATGATGCGTGCTTTGTAAAAATAGTTAGGTGATTCTTCAGTAAATATAAAATTTTCATATGACTCAGCAATTCTAAAAGGTAAAAATAACCCAAAGGTCCATCAACTGTTAAGTAGACAGACAGAATGTGATATACCACAGAATGTTATGCAGTCACAAAGTGAGTGGTACAGAGATACATATCCCATCAAGGATAAGCCTTAAAAACATGATACTAAATGAAAGAAGCCAGACACAAGAAGACCACATATCACTTGATTTCATTTTCAGGAAATACCTAGAATTAAGAGGCATCCACTGAAGTAAAAAGGAAGGTGAGAGGGTCTTAGGTAATGTCCTGGTCCCGGTTTCTTCCTCTACCAAATCAGACAGTTGGACTAGTTTCTCCAAAGGGTCTCTTCCAAGACTCACTTCTGTGGTTATTTTGTAAGTCACCACCGTGGCCATGAACCGTAGTCTTGTCTTCTTTCTTTGACAGAGTAAGGTTGCCTTGTACAGGAACTTCGTTTTGTGTTTTCAGCCTCACGGTGTGGGCAGACTAGAAACATGGATGTCATCTACTGTCAGGTAATCCCTGCCGGACTGGTTGGTAATTTTTCTCATATGGTCTCTCTTTTCCTTGTGTGAGTGTTTCAAGATCAACAGGTAGATGGACGACAGACTAGATAGATGATGAGTAGAGAGACGATAGGATAGATAAAATGG